>APFE031061079.1:0-31793 GCA_000404065.3 Pinus taeda | reverse complement strand
ATTAATCCTCTGTAAAAATATACAATGAAGAAACAGAGTTTCTTTCCCACAGTCTCCCAGAAGTTACAAGCCAACCCACCCTTTGCAAATAGTTTTCATACAATATATAGAATGTTCCATGAAGAGATAGAACTCCCAAGGGTTGGGGAGTTACTCGAATCATTACAAAATGGAGGTGGAAAGCCAACCATTAGCTACAGGTGCAGTGTTACAAACATGACAAATGGCTTCGGTGACTGTTTACTTTCCTTTTCCACTAGGATAGAAGCTCATCTGGAGTGAAAATAATTTAAATGCCACCTTTGGTGCCGAAAAAGTGAATTGTATATGAGAGGGCCCACTTATGAGAAGTCGCGAATTGAAATTTCGCGAAACAGCGGTAAATTGGGCCTTTTTTCCTATATGCGTCATGCCACTTTGGGGCCAGTTTTGAGGCACTTTAAAGCATTCAAAATGTGCCCAAGTGTGCTTGTTAGAAAGCTTGTCCTATCTACTTTCCAACCCAAGTGGAATTTTTGAATTTGGTGCTCATTTGCCCCTCCAAATCTTCATTCTCCCAAGGCTGCTTCTTGTGTGTCAAAATAGGGGCAGTGAGGCCATTTTTTGGGTGTTTTTGACCTCCTCGAGACTCAAATCATGCCCAAATTTCTTGCCCGAGTGCCAGTAGTCATGATTTTGCATGATGAATCCAAACATGCAAGCCATTTCTCATTTGAAGCTCCCAATCCTACGCGACGTGCCAATGGTTCGGCACACAGGGAGGAAAAACCTATGTTTTGACCAAAAAATTACCATGTGACCAAAATTGCCCCAAATTTCTTGAAATTTGGGCTAGAGGTTCTCTAAGAGGCACTATGATGGGCCACAGAAGCTTTAGCCAAGATTCGAAGCCGATCTTTCTCTTTTGCCTCTTTTGTTTCTTTTCTCAATTTTGCCTTCAAGCTCCTTATCCAGGCCTTTGGACTCATGTTCTGTGCCCTATAATGATAAACCATCCTCCTCAGTATGGATTTGTCTCTAATGGCCTCCTCCAGCAGTCTCTCTAGGTGGATGTTCATCCGCTCTAGCCAGGAGTCATGGTCATTGTTGATCTCTTGCTCTAAGGTAGTGAGCTCGGTCCTCCTTTGTTTGGCAGCTTGTCGATTCTCACGATGCTTTGCAGCTCTATGAGGCCTCCTGGGTGCATGTACCTCTGTTGGTGAATCATTTTGTCTCCATCTCATACTCTGATGAAAGCTCAGATGCTATGACTGTTGTCTGTACTGTACTTAGGCTGCCCTTTGATGATGGTGTGAAGCTGGGTGCTTTTATGATATCTGCCACCAAGGGGAACAATGAAAAAGGGAGTATTAGGAGGGAAGTAATGTGATGGGAATAGGGGTTATGGGGAGAATTTTGTTTAGGGATATGTAGGGGGTTTGGGTATTTGATAGGGTAGGGTTTTGGGGTTTTGACAAGGTAGGGTTTTGGGGTGTTATGTTGACAAATAAGAGGAGGGATAGGGGATAGGGTTTGGTAGTATTTTAGCGTAGGGATAATAGGAAAAATGAGAAAGGGAGGATAGGGAAAAATGGTAGGAGAGGGAAAAATGGTAGTAAAACAGAACCTTGGCCTCAATAGCTCAATTATGCAACCCTAGCCATCATGATTTTTATGTTTTTTGATTGGTTGGTCTTATGAGTTTTGTGGCAATTGAACATAGCCAAGAACCACCATATCATCCATAAAATTTGATGATAAAGCCATGATTTAGACCCTACCTAGAAATTTGGAGGAAACGTTTAATGAAATTCAAGCCTTTTAGCCCTGTGCGCCGCGGCAGTGTAAATTTACACTGGAAAATTTCTCCCGGTGCGCCGCGCTCCCTTTGTGTGCCGCACCTTTTTGCAGGAGAATTTTGGAGGTCTTCCTAGTGTCCAAATTGAGTGTAGGATAGCGGCTTGGAAAGGTCCTTGAGTTTACGTTCCAACCCAACTAGAATTTTTCAATTTGGAGTTCACTTTCCCTGTCAAACATCAAATCTCCCAAGACTAGTCAAAATGTGCCAAATGAGGCTGCCTCAAGGCAGAGTGTTGTTGCAGTCAACTTTTGAAGGTGTTCCTCAGCTCCAAAGTGAGATTATTATAGCTTATTGGAAAAATATTTGTGTCTAGGTATCATTTTATGCATCAATAAAGTCATTTGGCCAACCAAGCTAGGAGAAAAATTGATTTTCCCAAGGTCACTTCAGAGGTGTATCAATTCTCCCAAGGTGATTGTATTTTTGACATTTCTCTAAAACCATGACACCTGTGTAAAAAGTGAAGGAGTCTTTTCTTCCTCGGTTGGTTGTAGACAAACACCTCTCTCAGGTTTCGCAACTCCATCTTTTATTGCTCAGAAACAACATTTTAGTGAGACCTATCCCGATGTGTGGGACAAGGGATTTGTCGAAATGAAGTGAAATGAAGTAGATAGGGGGATTCTAAATTCTTGAGAAAATTTTTGGAAGTGGGGAGGGATGTTAGAAAGTAGGGGAAAGTGGAATCTCAGAAATTGATTGAGGGGAAGGGGGTCCAAAAGGCAAAACATAGGCCTAGCCTAGAAAATTGCCAGGTTGTAGCAAGAAACTAGGGTTTGTGCGAAAATGAGGAATTTGGGGGATTTTAGTGATGGGAAGTGTTTAATAAGGTACATTATGGATAGGGGAAGGGTTATGAACATCAGATACAAGTTTTTCCGATGATTTTACCTTCCAGAGGAATTAGCTTCAAAACCCTAGGAGAGGGAAATGAACCTTGCCTAGGTGCAACTGAAGCATGAACAAGGTGTAAAATGACCCAGTGGAACTTGACATGATGATGAAAACCCTTTAAATGATGGTACACTCAGTTGAATGGTGACATGGAACTTCATTTGGACAACTTTGACAAGGGTAAAATTTTGCTTGAAGACTCACTGAAATGACAAAATTTGACCTCGACCCCTTAAAATCACTTTGTAAGAGCATGTTTGATCACTAGAGGAAGGCTGCAAAGACTGACACTAAAATGCACAACATTCAATTTTGAGTTTGGATGGCAAGAAAAGGAAGGTGTTAGTGATCACTGTAAAATTTTGGTACAACACACCATCGATATAGCTACTAGTATGTTCCAAATTTTCGAATGGGAATTATTGGATGGAATAGAACTACCAGTGCAACAAATGACAGCTTTCTCAAAAGCACATAAAGATTCTTTCTTAGATATTGAGATAAATCCTACATCCTACATCAATAGATGGAGAAAGAAAGATGCTCATTCAAGTTAACCTACCAAAGCCATCATGCCTACAAGGATTGAATAAAGTTGGAAGTTGGACAATCCTCTAAAGCAGTTACAACATCTACAGTAGAAACATCTTCAAAAGGAAAGGAAACTTTATTTTTAGATGTGTACCAAGATGCTCAAGACCCCATCGAGCCGTACTACGAAGAAAAATATCTAAAAATAATGGAGGAAGCATATCTAAAAGAGAATTAATCTTCTGACGAATTCGATGATTATGACTCAGACCGTAGCCCTAAGGGACCATGGTGAATGTCCTTAGATTCCTTGTAAATAGTGAAAGTTTGAATTATTGGACTAGAATATTGAGTAGACATCGTCAGACTATGGAAATGCTGACAAGATCCTCAATTATTTCCACTTTGTGTCATTTCTAAAAAAAGAAAAAGAAAAAAAAAGAGACTATAAAATAAGAAATCAGCAGAAGAGAAGCCCATATTATTGGACTGAGTGCTTCTAAACTCTGAGATTTCTTGTTTTCATATTGTATTGCTCTGTAAGTTTTCTTTTTGAGTTAATAAAAGCTTCGTGCACCTTTTTACTCTAAGTTGAGTTGTTTGCTCGATATTTTATTCTAAGTATTAGTAAGGCTGCAAAGGAGGCATTAGTAAAGCTTATGAGAGAAGTGCCTAAGGAGAGGCCAAGGTGTAGAAGATGTGCGCAACAAGTTCTAGAAGATACTGTCTCAAGGATCTAATTATCAGAGCCCTGCAACTTTTCTATTGGCTAGTTTAATCAGATCCTTTTCTACTCTAGAAAGACGTCTTGTTATTGAAGTTAATTCTATATCTCTTGAAAAGGAAATTGATTCTCAAAAAGAATTAGAGATAGTAGAGAATTGTGAAAGTTGGAATCCTCCAACTATTTATGCAGCTGATTTTTATAAAACTCCTCTCTCTAATATTTTTCAAAAGAAAATGCTTCTAAAAGAAGTGGAAGTTAAAATCAAAATCTCAAGTCCTTCTATACAGATTGTGTCTCTCTCTTTGTTTACTACTAAAGAAATAAAAAAATTTCGACAATATGCAAAAGACAAAAAATATTCCTATTTACATTTTGGAGGTATAAGGATAGGTTTGGCCCCTTTGTTCAGACATGGTTTAAATACTCCGTGCATATCTGAAGTGTTTGATACTAGACACTAGAACTATGATCATGCTAAAATAGGTACCATTGTTGGTAACCTATCTACAGGTTGTCTATATGGAATGATGTTCCGTGATTACTCTATTAATCTTATGGATCCTCATTTAAAGGATTGTTGGAAACTTATGGTAGGAGTTCAAGGATTACAGATGATTGATGAAAGTGAATTTTTATCTGTAATAATTCATACATCCTTCTAGTTGACTAATATAGTCCATCCGAAATTAAAATAGCTAGTGCTCAGAGATTGTGTGTTAGTTGGTTTAAACAATGCACAAGTAGAGGGAGTGTCTTATGATTCTATAGGTTTACCAAACGACTGGTATTTTCAATAAAAGTCTTTAGCTGATGAAAAGAAACCAGGAAGCCAAACAAGAAGAGCTTCGTTGCAAGAAGGTAAAATAAGAATACTTCAAGAAAAGCCTTCCATACTGCAAACCGTCATTCATCCGAGAAAATATGCATTACCAGTCTCAGAATCTACAATCCTCTACTGAAACAGCCAACACTTCCCGTCAACCTATGTTATCTTCAAATGAATTGGATATACCTGAGCCTAAGCCTTTTCTTGCTATAAATAAGATATTTAAAATTTCTAATTCCCAGATAGCCCTAGTTGAAGAATGGCAATATGCTAATCGTCTCTTTGTAAAAGGAGGCAAACGGCCACCAAAGATGAAATTCTGCACTACTTCGTCCTCCTTAAAGAAACCTCCTACAAGAGCTGATTGTGCCCCTTTAGTTGAGCACAACTCCTCAAATACAAATGATTTAGACTAGTTGTATCAAATTGGTAATTATATTACCACATGGTGTTCTTATGCTGAAAATTCTATAGATGATCTGGGTGCACAAAATGAGCTCATTCTAGCCAATCTCAAGCTCTTACATGATGAGAGGCAACGATGTAGAAAAAGGAAAGAAGAAGAAAATATAAAGTAGCGCAAAGCTCGAAATTTTCTATAGATATGTCGACCCCAAATTTTTGGGATTTAGAAGAAACATAAGCTAGCACCTCTCAAACACCTTTCAGACCAATGAAAATAGAGTCTATTCCAGAAAAGCTAAGAAAAACAAAAGAAAAAATAGTGACTCTTGAAAATGCAGCTTCTAAGTTTCCATCTTTTATCATGCCATCAATCTAAAAAGCAAATTTTGTTAAAGAAGTCCAAAAATATCCTAGAATAGAAGAAGATCTGTTTGCTTCTAATTCTAGCAGTTATATTTTGGATTTGGACAAATCAAAAAATCCAGCTGAATCAATTCGAATATGGATCTGAGCGTTATACCAAATGCAAGTAACTACAAAGCTCAATAATATGTCCATATTTGTTCTAGCAGAGAAAAGAATGGCCAGAATAGTTTATGACTGGTGGATTGGACCTCCTGAGTTAGAAAGACAAGCAGTAATTGCAGCAGGACTTTCTACTCTAGAGGTACTACTGAAAACACAGTTTGTCCCCAAGCAAATAGATGAGAAGAAGCAAGTGATTATAGGCCTTGCTAGAATAGAACTGAAAGATTTAAAATATCTTGAAGCTTTTGGTCAATATTTTATGGCCAAAGTCTACAAAGAAAATCTTTCAAATGATTCAGTTCAAAGAATTTCTTTTCTGTCAAAATTTCCAGGAAATCTAGGAGATCTGATTTCTAAAGATATTGAGCTTCAAAGAAAAACAATAGATCAGGTTTACTGGATAGATCTTTTATTCAGGTGTCAAGAGAAAATCAAATATCTCTGTTGGAAAAAATAGGCACATGATATAACTCCCAGTGCCAATGTTTGTTGTGCTTCTTTTCCATCATGGACACCATTTAAGAATAGGAGAAAACATAAAAGGTATGGGCAATTCAAGACCAAGAAAATTGCAAATCCCAAACGACCTTTTAAAAATTTCAGGTTTCTAAAGAGGAGGAAACAGCCGAGAACCAAAAACAATTGTTGTTTCATATGCAAACAGGAAGGAGACTATGCTCGTGCTTGTCCAAAAAGCACATCCGGTAAATTGAAAGCATGTGTAGATATTGAAGAATTTTGTGATGACTGGTTTGTTGTACAATCAGAAGAAGAACCATCAAATGTATATATGTTAACTGATGCTTCGTTTTCAAAAGATGAAGAGTTAGTCAATTTTGTTCAGAAAATGAATATTTTTATGATAGTTCTACTGATGAATTTTCAGTTGAAGATGAAGAAGAATAACTTCATTACAGTGAAGAATTTGAGACTGACACAAACAATGTTGAAACCAATGAAACAGAATCTTTATGTTGGTCTCTCCCGCCAGAGAAAGACAAAGGAAAATAGGTTATCCCTATTCTCCCTCAGTTAAACTCTTTTTGTCCATATCAGAAAAATATTGGACAAACATCTTGAATGCCACTTCCTGAATTCAACCCACCAGTAGAACAAACTTTCTTGAAGAAAATGTTAAAAACAAATAATATTTGTATATACCAGTCTCTGTGTAGGTTAAAAATAGTTGGATAGATTGATGGTTGTGCTAGGCTAGCTAGGGTTCCGGAGTACGAGGGTTTCAGAGGAGGAGAGGATCTAAACAGACTGTCTTGTATGCAACTTTGAAGCAAATAAGAAACGCAGGGAATGTGGTCCTAACTGTGAAAGTCCAAATCAGAGATTTCCATACCATAGCAAAAGAGGGAATGAAGGGAGAAGTAAGCACTGAGGGGCCTAATGGAAACAAACGAGGGGAGGGGAGAGATCCCCTCCTACAAGTGCATGGCAACGGGAGAGGCAAGCAAGGCGTGAATGTGGAATGGAATGAAGCCAAATAACGGAGAGAACTTAGCTAGAGGAGCAAACTGGCAGATAGGTCTGAGGGGTAAATGTCTACCCAGGGCATCAAAGAAACCCAGGTTCGTAATACCAAGCAACAAACTTGAAGAGTATAGGAGTTATATGAAAGACTATGCATTAATATGTAAATTTGTAGGGTTCTGGCCGTCAGAGAAAGACTTATCTAAATGGATACAATAGAGATGGAAACCTAAGGGGCATGTGGAACTAAAACTAGGAGCGAAAGGTTTTTTTTACTGTAATATTCTCAAACATAGAAGACAAAGAAAGGATTTTTGAGGGAGGACCCTATTTCATGAATAATGCAGGCCTATTTATCCGGTACTGGGAAGACTGCTACAACCCAGACAAAGAGAAAATGTTAGCAGCCCTGGTCTGGATAAGACTCTTCAGGCTTCCAATGGAGTTTTGGAACCCAGAGATTTTAGAAGGAATAGGGAATACAATAGGGTCATTTGTGAAAGTCACAGAATCTACAAAAAGAGGAAGATACACATCATATTACAGAATATGTGCGTATACGAATATAACTGAACCCCTCCCAGACTTCATTGAGCTGGAATATCATGATGAGATCTAGCAACAACCAGTGGATTATGAGCACATACCGTTCTGGTGCAGACGATGTCATGAATATGGTCATCTTTTCAGACAATTTCCATTAAACAGAACAAAGGATGCAAAGGATAAGAGAGAAGAAGAGAGAATAACAATAGAGGAACCTGGACAGGGGGAAGAGGGTTTTAAAGAAGTACAACATAAAAAGAAATCAGGGTTTAATAAACCCCAACGACAAATGCCAAAGGAAAATATTACCCTAGAAACGCAAAACAAATTCAAAGTCCTCCAGGAAGAAGAGATCGAGATGGGGGAAAAAGAAGACAGTGAGGAAGAGACAATGGAAAACTCAAAAGAATCAGGAAAACAAGTATCAGGACAAAAGGAAACAGAACATGGGGAGGCAGAGGAAAAAGGAGAATAGAGAAATTAACAAATACAAATGGAGATAGACCCACAAAAAGATAAAGAAGGAGAAGAGGAGCGCATAATGAGGAAACTGTTGCAGGAATGGAGGCTGTTAGATGAAAGATTCATTCCGGAGGAGCAGAAGCAAATATATAAAGAAGCCTTCCAAAAATATAAGGAAAAATTAGGGGAAACAACAACAAACAAATTGGAAAAGATAGAAATACAGGGAAATCAGAACATGGGAATGAGCAGCTCTGGCAAAGGAGGAAGAAAGAGGGGCAGATGCTTGATGAGTGAGACAATTCAGGAGGTAGGAGAGATGTTGGTGAACTCTGGAAGAGTCATACCTCTATCAGAGGTATTCCAACTGCAACCAAAATTATTAAAATGATTATTACAAGTTGGAACATCAGAGGCCTTAACAGTAGAGGTAAACAAAGATACCTGAAAGATAGATTAAAAAGAGATAAACCAAGTATAATGATAGTCCAAGAAACAAAGATTAGCATGAAAAAAATGAAAGAAATAATGAGCAGGGGAAATACTAGGTATGAGATAATGGGGCAGGATGCGATAGGCAGTGCAAGAGGACTGGCAATCATATGGAACCCAGAGGAAATACATTTTGAAAATTGGATAAGCCTCCCACGAATCCTCTAAGGACCACATTCCCCAATAGAATGAAAAGGATTCCTTCAAAATCTAAAAGCAATGAGAAGACTTATTCTAGAGAATCCATGGATTATAGGTGGTGATTTTAATATGATTACAACATTAGAAGAAAAGAGGGGAGGATTTAGAAGGATAGATTTAGATATGGAAGCGTTCAGATATATGATATCAGAACAAAGAATGGTGGACATTCAAACAATAAATGGTACCCATACATGGAATAATTGTAAAGGAGGAACAAATCAAAAGGCCCAAGATTGGACTGATTCCTTATATCTGAACAAATCATGATGAGAGATGTGTTCATAGAAGCCATGATCCTACTAGTAGTAGGCTTAGACCACTAGCCAATAAAGTTGGAGATCGACCTCAAGCAGAGCCACAAAAGAAGGCCATTTAGGTTTGAAGCCTTTTGGCTTAGAGACCAAAGTTTCTACCTAAAATAGAAGAATGGTGGACGAAGAGTAGGAAAAGTGGGAGAAGTAAGATGCCAACATTCCAAATTAAATTGAAATAACTTAGAGGGAAAATAAAAAATGGAATAAAGAAGAATTCGGGGACATCTTCAAAGAGCATCAATGCTTAGAACAAAAAATGAGTGAGTTGCAACAGAAGGATATATTGGAGGGCAGAACTAAAGAGAGAAGTAGAGAAGAAGGCATAGTAATAGGCCAATTAGAAGAGCGAAGAAAACAGGAAAAATTTTATGGAAACAAAAGTCCAGAGTTCAGTGGCTCAGAGAAGGAGAGAGAAACACAAAGTTCTTTCACAAGGCCATGATCCAACACAGACAGAGAAATAGTATCTTCTCAATTAAAAACACGGAAGGCCAACACATAACTCAACATGAGGAAATGGAATAGGAGGTGGTAAGTCACTTCAGAGGTATACTCACCGAACCCTAAAGAAACAGAACATAGGCCATAGGCAGGATTAGTAAGGAAATTCCCAAGCTTGTAACCAGAGACCAAAATTTAGCCTTGATGAGGGCAGCAACCCTAGAGGAAGTGGAGGAAACAGTGAAGGGCTTGAAAAGAAATAAAGCCCCAGGTCCTGATGGATATACAACAGAATTTTACCAAGCATGTTGGCAATTCATAGGAGAAGAAATCTTAGATGTGGTGGAGGAAGCGCGCATACATCAAAAGGTATGGCCTGGACTAAACTCTACTTTATTAACCCTCATCCCCAAAATGGATCATTCAGAATTAGCAGAAGGCTTCCGGCCGATTGCCCTTTGTAATGTTATCTACAAGATTATAGCCACCTTAATGGCCAAAAGACTTAAACCAATCTTGCCTAGCATAATATCCCCAGAACAGACAGGGTTCATGAAAGGGAGGAAAATCTTAGATGGTCTGGTAGTATCTCAAGAAGTTATACATACCTTAAAACAAAAAAAGGAACTAGGCATGATGATCAAGCTGGATTTTTCAAAAGCATACGACTGAATAAACTGGAAATATCTAGAATCAATTCTTTAGGCCTATGGGTTTTGCAACAGATGGGTGAGATGGATACTCAGCATGATATCCACACCGAACTTTTCCGTCCTCCTAAATGGTACACCAACGGAAACCTTTAACACTTCAAGAGGTCTGCGACAAGGAGACCCTTTGTCTCCATTCTTGTTTATAATAGCAGCTGAAGGGTTGGGAAGGTACATCAAGAAAGAGCTAAGAGAAAGGAAAATTAAAGGGCTGCGCTTATGGGGAAACAACATCCCAATTACTCACCAATAGTTCATAGATGATATCATGATATTCTGCAAGGTATCACTGAGAGAAGTAAAAAAGGTAAAGGAGATCCTAGAGGTATTCATGGAAGCTTCAGCTACTGAAATAAATAAGGATAAATCGAGCACCTTTATCTTCAACTCACCTGAAATGGTTAAAACCCACATGAAAAGAACTTTGGGGTTTAGAAAGGGAGAGCTACCCACCAAGTACCTAGGAACCATGCTCGATATAAGCTCGCTAAGGATAGCTAAATGGCAACCCATTCTAGAGAAACTTAAGAGCATATTAGAAAACTGGTCTTGTAGGACTCTGAATACAGAAGCTAGATTGGTGCTTCTTAAATCGACACTGCAATCAATCCCAATATATCCCCTATTGGTTATGGTAGTTCCGAAAGGAGTCTGTGCCAAAATGATTGAAATCTATAGGAAATTCCTATGGGGAGGACCAAAACAGCAGAAGAAATGGGCCCTAAGTTCATGGAACAGCTTAACAAGAACAAAGGAGGAAGGGGGGTTAGGGCTAAGAGATCCATTTATTTTAAATCAAGTCCTAGCGGAAAAACTCTGGTGGCGGTGAATGAATGGAGGCAAAGATTTATGGAAGAAAATATGGACACTAAAATATAACATGCCCACAGTAGCTGAAGAAATTATGAGAAAGGAAGCGTTGCCAAAAGGATCTATGATATGGGAACTGACGTGCCAGAACAGAGACATCATAAATCAACATGCTTTTTGGGAAATAAGAAATGGAAGGACAACAAAATTCTGGGAGGAAGCCTGGCAACAGAGGGGAAGAATGGTGGAAATTCAGGAGTTGCAAAACATTTACAGGGAAACCAAGGCCAAAGGCTTAATCCATGTCAAAGACTACTGGAAGGAAGGAGGAGAAAATGAGATGTGGAGTGAATGGAAAGGACCTGAAGAATGGGATAATAACATCGATGAGGAGCTAAAAGCCAGGATAATAAAGGAGATGGACTCAAGAAGGATTAAAAACAGAGATGGACAAGATATCCTCAGATGGGGTGGAACCACAAAAGGCACCTTCATTGTCAAAGAAGCATATACCATAAAGGCCAAGCAAGCACAGGAGGATTGAACACAAGAATGGAAACAATTATGGAAGAAAAGGTGGTGGCTAAAGGTCACCATGTTTTCCTGGTTAGTGGGCAGAAGACGCATACTTACATGGGATCAAATCCAGAAAAGAGGGTTCCTTGGACCACCAAGATGTAGCTTATGTAGACAAAATGTTGAAGATCAGGAACATATCTTAAATTGTTGTTCGGTAGCCCAACATCAATTGGAAGAGACTAGAAGCCTATTTGGAAAGTCAAACCGAAACCCCCTGGACATAGTACAAACTCTATTCCAATGGGGGAAGGGACAATTTCAAAGTCTGGTGGTTAGAAGAGCATGGAACCTGGTAATGGGTTTCAACATATGGAATATCTGGAAAGAGAGAAATAGAAGGATTTTTCAAGGTAAGACCACTACCCCTGAGGATTTATGGAAAAGAACTCAAAACCTAATAAGAGAAACAATTCTATCTGAAGTGTGGGACCAGGAAGATTGGAGAACTTCGGACGAAGAGAGCTGTATTTTAAGAAAGCTAAACTTGGAACCTAGGATGGTTCACCCTCATCAAAAAAAAACACAGGGTATAAAAAACCAAAGCCTAGCCATGTTCATTCACCCTTAGGACGACTTCATCAAACTTAATTTTGACGGAGCTTCAAAAGGAAATCTGGGACCTGCTGGATATGGCGGGATCTTTAGAGACAACCAAGGCCAAACCAGATGGATCTATGCAGACAGAGGAGGTATAATGAGTAACAATGAAGTCGAGTTCATGGCGGCATATCAAGGAATCAGGATCGCAATAAGAAATGGATATATGAAATTAGAAATAGAAGGTGACTCAAATTTGGTAATACAGACAACCAGAAAACTAAATCATGGAAAGTCATGGGAACAGGTGGTTAAGAGATGGAGGACGGCGGGTCTCATCTAGGACTTAGAAGAATCTATGAAACTTATTGAGTATAAGGTCATTCATCATGTAAGAAGAGAAGGCAATAGACTAGCAGACTACCTGGAAAACTGGGGATGCAACGAACCGGATGGAAAAGTAGATACCATATGGACATCCCAGCTGGCCATGAAAAGATGGGAAAACCTAAACCGAATCACCAAATAGGATAATAATGATACAATACAGTCATGATCATGCTAACACACATACCCCAATCGGGGTGGAGAAAGATGGACAACATAAGGTTGTGATGGGATGTAGTACAGGGTAGTACATGCCACACATCAAAGATATCATTTTTAGGCTAGCAGCGATGGCATGTAGAGGAGAATGCATACCAAGACAAGAAACAGGTAGAATTATGAAAATGGTAGGAGATAAGATCGGCAACGATCATCTGGTGCAACAAGGGTTAGGTGGCGGTATTCATTCAAGAGCAGGAGCAAACAGAAAGACAGATAATCTGAAGACCAGAAAGGTGGTGAAGAGCAAAGTAGGTTGGTAGAGAGACTTGGGGCATTGACTTAAACGAAAGCAAGATGATATGGCGGAGGGAGGAAGGAAGGAAAGGTAGGTGAAGGAGGGGGAAGGGATACACGGAGGGAGTAGGAACGAACAACGGAAGAAGAAGGAGATTGCAGAGAAAGGGAAATGGAGAGAGGGAAGGAGGAATGCAGGGCGAGGGTGACTTTCAAAGTAGGGCAAAGCAGCAGGAGTAACAATAGGGGCAGACCTACAAGAAGAGGAAAATGTAGGAGGCGCAGGGGTTGCAGAAGAACATGGTAGGCAAACCATTGCGAGACTGATATTCCGACCTCGAACCAGTAGAAACGAGGTCGATGATCCACAGAGCAGGCTGCTTAGGAAGTGGAGAAAGCATATGTCAAAGGGACCAATGAAGATATCAGAAGGTTAATAGATGCTCTGGAAAACAAAGTTCTGGAAGAACCCACTGATCCAGAAATGGAGGAATGGAACACCCTCATTCCGGATCCTGGGAGTACAAGAGGGCACCTAATGTTATATAAATAGGCATTACACATGTATTGGGTTATGAAACATCTATTAGCCAGAGCAATGGAGCAGGTCACTGTAGAGATGACAAAGATAGCCCAAGGTCTGCCAGATATGAAAAAGGAGGTGACCAACCTGCAGCTCATGATACAGAAGCAAGATAGCAAAATGGAGGAAATCCGCGGCATGCTGAAGGAATTAACCAAGGTGAAGTGTGAGGAGGAAATCAAGCAAGAAATCATGGTAGGCTGAATGCTCTGCTCTGTTATTTTTTGAATTTTTTGATAAGCATTAGAGAACCAGCCAGTATGGCAGTTTTTGATATGTATTTGAGACTAGGCATTAAGAGATAAAATGTAGATAGGGTGCTGTTATAGTTTTAAACATGTTGTTTTTCAAGCTAAGATGGCAAGTGCACATTTTCAAACTATGGGTGACCAACATATCTGATTTCCCTACGGGGTGGGTTGAGGTCACATAATGTATATTTTATTTTTGCTGTATATAATAGAAAAGGTCATACCGCAGCCTACAAAAAAAAAATAGTTGGATAGATCTTGATGCATTTATTGATACCGGTGGCTCAAACAATCTTGCCTGACCATCGTTGTTTAAAGGATTATGGAAACCTCTCTACAATATCTTGATTTCAGAAACGATTGGAGGTACAGTTAATATTACTCATTATGTGGATAATATTTCTTTAAAAATAAGTGGGAAGATTGTCAAGATATCTACTATACATCATTACGACCCATCTGCCAGTTTAATTCTAGGTATGCCATTTATCAATTCTATTTTACCTGGGACTATTAGCGAAGATAAAGTTATCTTCAATTTCAAAAAACAAGTAATCTCTATTTCGAGATTAAAATTTGCAGACTCTAAAGTAAGAAGAGAAAGACAGAAGAAGACCTATACAAGAAAGCCAAAAAATGATTCCAAATATTGGTAGAAAGTATTGCAGATTTATGAAGAAAAAGAAGCTCTCAAAACAAAACAAAAATCAGCAATAGATCCGCAATGGACTCAGGAACAAAACTCTATATACAAGCGGTTAGTTAAAAGTTGCTTAGAATACATTTAGAAGTTTTGGGAAAAAGAGAGCCCCAAGCAAGAAATTGTGACCATGCATGATAATGGAGTAAAAGGTAAGTTAATTCCTTGTACTCCTTCCGATGAACAAGAAATCAAAAAAAAGATTGAGGAATTTTTGAAGTTGAGATTGATTGAACAGAGTGTTTCCCATTATTCATGTTCTGCATTTTTGGTTCACAATCACTCTGAAATAGTTCAAGGTAAAACAAGAATGGTGACTAATTACAAACCATTGAACGCAATCACTCAAAGCTTTCATTATCCCTTACCTCATCAAGAAGTAATAATGCAAAAAATTCATAAGAGTAAAATCTTCAGTAAATTTGATATGAAATCTAGTTATTACCAGATTCAGATTGAAGAAGCAAACAAACATAAGAAAACATTCACATGCCCTGCAGGATTTTACCAATGGAGAGTTATTCCATTTGGATTAAAGAACGCTCCTGCTTTCTTCCAGAAGAGAATGGATTTTATATTTGGTAAGTATGATTTTATCATAACTTACATTGATGATATTTTAATCCATAGTCCAGATTTACAAACACATTTGTCTCACCTAAAAATATTATTTCAAGAATTTCAAGCTCATGGTATTGTCATCTCAGAAAAGAAAATGGTGTTGTTCCAAAATGATATTGATTCCCTTGGAATTCATGTAATCGATGGACATATACAGATGCAGTCGCATGTGCTAACAAAGCTTGTTGAGTTCCCTGATGAACTCAAAGACACCAAAATGATTTAGAGATTTTTGAGTGTTTTAAATTACATCCATAAATACATTCTCAGGCTATCTGAAAAAGATGCTCCTATTCGAAAGCATTTAAAATCAGGTTGGTCTAGTAAAGCCATTGTCGCTGTCAAAAATCTCAAAGAAGAATGTAAGTCCCTGCCAAAATTGCAGCCTCTAGGAGAAGGATTGTTAATTTTACAAACATATTCCTCAGCTGATTTTTTGGAAGCTATTCTTTTTGAAAGAAAGGAGGAAAACAATGAAGAAGAATTATGCATCTATGCATCAGGATAATTCTTCCCCAATCAGAAAAATTATTTTGCTGCTGAAAAAGAAATTCTTGCAATATTTAATGGCATCCAAAAGTTTGAATTGTATCTTGTGCCAAGAAAATTCTTGATTAGGATTGACTCAATGAATTTTAAATATTTCTTGTCAGCAAAATTATCAAGATAGATGGCAAGAGGAAGATTATTAGCATGGAAAATTTGGTTCCAGCAATATGATTTTGATGTAGAATGGATTCCTAGAAATTATAACTATATTGTCGATGCTCTTACCAGGGAAATGAATAAAACTCATAGAATTGGACGCAGCTGAACAGATGTCAGAAGAAGCATTTTCGATATTCCAGATTAGCCAGACAATCTTGTCACTTTGGCAAAAAGATTCAAAATTATTGAGAAGCATGTTGAAGATCTTTGTTTAGAAATAAAAAAAGGTAGCTGGACTCAGGCTTCGAAGAAACCATTGGATTCAAAAATGTCAAACCTGGAAATCAAAAAATATTGGCACACTTCTTGGATTGGATCCTGAATTGGTAAAAGTACACTCTTTACCAAATATGAAAATCAAATTATATTTCAGAACACTTGATGATTTATGGTCCATACAGTATACTCAATCTATAATCTGGGTCTTGCAAATTTTAAATTATTATCAGATGATTGGTTGTATTGATTTTGCACTTGAAATCTTTACAGGTGCTAAGATGATGAACCTTGAGGATGTTAACATCAAGATAGAAGTTGGTCAGTTTTTACAGACTTTAAGAATTCCAGATCTGTTCGAGGAAATGGAAGCATCATATCTACAAAGAAGAGCTCTAGATTATATGCATTTAGATGCTTTTCCTCAGTACGAAATCTTCGAGCCCTTTGCAGATTGGGAAATAAAGGACGGTTACTGCAAGAAGAAACAGGTTGAAAGACAATCTCAATGTGTAGAAAGAACTCTACAATATATTAAAATCTTCTCAACACCATGGGATTTTCAAAGCCCAGAAATAAGAAATGCTACTGAGCCAAATCCTTTTTCACAGGTTTTTTCAAATCAGTTTTCAGAAAGTTCCAGATTTGCAGAAAATAAGGATAATGTAAATAGAGTTTTGGGGTGGTTAAAAGAATTTCCCATGCAAAAGTTGGCTGAAAAAATTCATATTATCAAAAAATTGGCCGAATCACAAGGAAAGAATCCTATTTTAAAGTTTTCAGTGAATCAAAAGGCATTAATCACAGTTGGAGTAAGTTCAGGAAGTTGGAATACAGATACTATATGTCTGATTAGTTTGCTATTATCAACCAGGGTATGCACAATATTCAATTTTGAGTTTGGATGGCAAGAAAAGGAAAGTGTTAGTGATCACTGTAAAATCTGGGTACAACACACCATCGATATAGCTACTAGTATGTTCCAAATTTTCAAATGGGAATTATTGGATGGAATAGAACTACCAGTGCAACAAATGACAACTTTCTCAAAAGCACATAAAGATTCTTTCTTAGATATTAAGATCAATCCTACATCCTACATCAATAGATGGAGAAAGAAAGATGCCCATTCAAGTTACCCTACCAAAGCCATCATGCCTACAAGGATTGAATAAAGTTGGAAGTCAGACAGTCCTCTAAAGCAGTTACAGCATCTATAGCCACAACATCTTCAAAAGGAAAGGAAACTTTATTTTTAGATGTGTACCAAGATGCTCAAGACCCCACCGAGCCGGACTACGAAGAAAAATATCTAAAAATAATGGAGGAAGCATATCTAAAAGAGAATCAATCTTTTGATGAATTCAATGATTATGACTCAGACCGCGGCCCTAAGGGACCATGGCGAGCATCCTTAGATTCCTTGTAAATAGTGAAAATTTGAATTATTGTACTGTAATATTGAGTAGACACCATCGGAATATGGAAATGCCGACAGGACCCTCAATAATTTCCACTTTGTGTCATGCCTAAAAAAAAAAAAAAGAGTCTATAAAATAAGAAATCAGCAGAAGAGAAGCCCATATGATTGGATTGAGTGCTTCTAAACTCTGAGATTTCTTGTTTTCATATTGTAATGCTCTGTAAGTTTTCTTTTTGAGTTAATAAAAGCTTCACACACCCTTTTACTCTAAGTTGAGTTGTTTGCTTGATATTTTCTTCTAAGTATCAGTAAGGCTGCAAAGGAGGTGTTAGTAAAGCTTCTAAGAGAAGTGCCTAAGGAGAGGCCAAGCTACAGAGTCTTAAGTAAAAATAGTTCCTGGAGATGGTATCTTCTAGCACTTGCTGTGCATGTCTTCTGCACCTTGGCCTTTCCTTAGGCACGTCTCTCAGAAGCTTTACTAACACCTCCTTTGCAACCTTACTGATACTTAGAAGAAAATATCAAGTGAACAACTCAACTTAGAGTAAAAAGGTGCACAAATCTTTTATTAACTCAAAAATAAAAATTGTAGAGCATTACAATATGAAAACAAGAAATCTCAGAGTTTAGAAGCACTGAGTCCTACAATATGGGCTTCTCTTCTGTCGATTTCTTATTTTATAGACTCTCTTTTTTTTAGACATGACACAAAGTGGAAATAATTGAGGGTCCTGTCCACATTTCCATAGTCTGATGGTGTCTACTCAATATTCCAGTACAATAATTCAAAATCACACTAAGAACAATAATTCAAAGTGGAAATAATTGAGGGTCCTATCAGCATTTCCATAGTCCGACAGTGTCTACTCAATATTCTAGTACAATAATTCAAACTTTCACTATTTACAAGGAATCTAAGAATGTTCACCATGGTCCCTTAGGGCTGCGGTTTGAATCATAATCACCAAATTCATCAGAAGACTGATTTTCTTTTAGATATGCTTCCTCCATTATTTTTAGATATTTTTCTTCGTAGTCCTACTCGGTGGGGTCTTGAGCATCTTGGTACACATCTAAAAATAAAGTTTCCTTTCCTTTTGAAGATGTTGTTGCTGTAGATGCTGTAGCTGCTTTAGAGGACTGTTCGACTTCCAACTTTATTCGATCCTTGTAGGAATGATGGCTTTCGTAGGGTAACTTGAATGGGTCATCTTTCTTTCTCCATTTATTGATGTAGGATGTAGGATTTATCTCAATATCTAAGAAAGAATATTTATGTACTTTTGAGAAAGTTGTCATCTGTTGCACTGGTAGTTCTATTCCATCCAATAATTCCCATTTAAAAATCTAGAACATACTAGTAGCTGTTTCGATGGTGTGTTGTACCCAGATTTTACAGTGATCACTAACACCTTCCTTTTCTTGCCATCCAAACTCAAAATTGAATGTTGTGCATACCCTGGTCGATAATAACAAACTAATTAGACATATAGTATTTGCAATCCAATTTCCCGAACTTACTCCAACTATGATTAATGCCTTTTGATTCACTGAAAACTTTAAAATAGGATGCTTCCCTTGTGACTTGGTCAACTTTTTGATAATATGAATTTTTTCAGCCAACTTTTGCATGGGAAATTCTTTTAACCACCCCAAAACTCTATTTACTTCATCCTTATTTTTTGCAAATGCGGAATTTTCTTAAAATTGATTTGCAAAAACCTATGAAAAGGGATTTGGCTCAATAGCATTTCTTATTTCTGGGCTTTAAAAATCCCATGGTGTTGAAAAGATTTTAATATATTGTAGAGTTCTTTCTACACATTGAGATTGTCTTTCAACATGTTTCTTCTTGTAGTATCCATCCTTGATTTCCCAATCTGCAAAGGGCTCGAAGATTTCATACTGAGGAAAAGTATCTGAATGCATATAATCTAGATCTCTTCTTTGTAGATATGATGCTTCCATTTCCTCGAACAGATCATGAATTCTTAAGGTCTGTAAAAACTTACCAACTTCTATCTTGATGTTAACATCCTCAAGGTCCATCATCTTAGCACTTGTAAAGATTCCAAGTGCAAAATCAATACAACCAATCATCTAATAATAATTTAAATTTGCAAGACCCAGATCATAGATTGAGTATACTGTATGGACAATAAATCATCAAGTGTTCTGAAATATAATTTGATTTTCATATTTGGTAAAGAGTATACTTTTACCAATTTAGGATCCAATCCAAGAAGTATGCCAATATTTTTTTATTGCTAGGCTTGACATTTTTTAATCCACTAGTTTCTTCAAATCCTGAGTCCAACTACCTTTTTTATTTCTAGACAAAGATCTTCAACATTCTTCTCGAGAATTTTGAATCTTTTTGCCAAAGTGACAAGATTTTCTAGTTGATCTGGAATATCAAAAATGCCTCCTCTAACTTCTGTTTGGATGCGTCCAATTCTATGAGCTTTATTCATTTCCCTGGTAAGAGCATCGACAATATAGTTAGAATTTCTAGGAATCCATTCTACATCAAAATCATATTGCTGGAACCAAATTTGCCATGCTAATAATCTTCCTCTTGCCATTTTCCTTGATAATTTTGCTGACAAGAAATATTTAAAATTCATTGAGTTAGTCCTAATCAAGAATTTTCTTGGCGCAAGATAAAATTCAAATTTTTGAATGCCATTAAATATTGCAAGAGTTTCTTTTTCAGCAGCAAAATAAATTTTCTGATTGGGGAAGAATTCTCCTGATGCATAGGCACATAATTCTTCTTCTTTATTCTCCTCCTTTATTTAAAAAAGAACAACTACCAAAAAATCATCTGAGGCAACTATTTGTAAAATTAGTAATCCTTCTCCTGGAGGCTACAATTTTGGCAGGGACTTACATTCTTCTTTGAGATTTTTGACAGCGGCAGTGGCTTGACTAGAAAAACCTAATTTTAAATGCTTTCGAATAGGAGCAGTTTTTTCAGATAGCCTGGGAATGTATTTATGGATGTAATTTAAAACACCCAAAAATCTCTGAATCCTTTTGGTGTCTTTGAGTTCATCAGGGAACTCAACAAGCTTTGTTAGCACATGTGGCTGCATCTGTGTATATCCATCGATTACATGAATTCCAAGGAAATGAATATCATTTTGGAATAACACCATTTTCTTTTCTGAGAGGACAATACCATGAGCTTGAAATTCTTGAAAGAATATTTTTAGATGAGCCAAATGTGTTTGTAAATCTGGACTATGGATTAAAATATCATCAATGTAAGTTATGATAAAATCATACTTACCAAATATAAAATCCATTCTCTTCTGGAAGAAAGTAGGAGCATTCTTTAATCAAAATGGAATAGCTCTCCATTGGTAAAATCCTATAGGGCATGTTAATGTTGTCTTATGTCTATTTTCTTCTTCAATCTGAGTTTGGTAATAACCAAATTTGATATCGAATTTACTGAAGATTTTACTCTTCTAAATTTTCTGCATTATTACTTCTTGACGAGGTAAGGGATAATGAAAGCTTTGAGTGATTGCATTCAATGGTTTGTAATTAATCACCATTATTGCTTTGCCTCGAACTATCTCGGAGTGATTGCAAACCAAAAATGTAGAACATGAATAATGGGAAACACTCGGTTCAATCAATCTCAACTTCAATAATTCTTCAATCTGTTTTTTGATTTCTTGTTCATCGGAAGGAGTACAAGGAATTAACTTACCTTCTACTCCATTATCATGCATGGTCACAATTTCTTGCTCAGGGCTCTCTTTTTCCCAAAACTTCTAAGGGTATTCTAAGCAGCTTTTAACTAACCACTTGTATATAGAGATTTGTTCCTGAGTCCGTTGCGGATCTATTGCTACTTTTTGTTTTGTTTTGAGAGCTTCTTTTTCTTCATAAATCTGCAGTACTTTTTGCCAATCTTTGGAATCATTTTTTGGCTTTCTTGTACTGGTGTTCTTCTGGCTTTCTCTTCTTACTTCAGAGTCTGAAAATTTTAATCTTGGAACAAAGATTTCTTGTTTTTTGAAATTGAAGATAACTTTATCTTCACTAATAGTCACTAGGAAAATAGAATTGATAAATGGCATACCCATAATTAAACTGGAAGATGGGTCGTAATGTTGTATAGCAGATACCTTGACAATCTTCCCACTTATTTTTAAAGAAATATTATCCACATAGTGAGTAAGATTAATTGTACCTACGATCATTTCTAAAATCAGGATATTCTAGAGAGGTTTCCATAATCCTTTAAACAACGATGATCTGGCAAGATTGTTTGAGCCACCAATATTAATAAATGCATCAAGATCTATCCAACTATTTTTAACTTGCATGGAGACTGGTATATATAAAAGATTATTTGTTTTTAACATTTTCTTCAAGAAAGTTTGTTTTGCTGTTGGGTCGAATTCAGGAACTGGCATTGAATATGTTTGTCCATTATTTTTATGATATGGACCAAAAGATTTTAACTGAGGGAGAATAGGGATAACCTATTTTTCTTTGTCTTTCTCTAGTGGGAGAGACCAACATAAAGATTCTGTTTCACTGGTTTCAACACTGTCTATGCCAGTGTCAAATTCTTCACTGTAATGAAGTTCTTCTTCTTCATCTTCAACTGAAAATTCATCAGTAGAGAAATCATAACAAATATTCATTTCCTGAACAGAATTGACTAACTCTTTGTCTTCTGAAAAAGAAGCATCAATTAACATATATACATCTGATGGTTCTTCTTCTGATTTTACAACAGACCAATCATCACAAAATTCTTCAATATCTACATATGCTTTTAATTTACTGGATGTTCTTTTTGGACAAGCACGAGCATAGTGTCCCTCTTGTTTGCATATGAAACAACAATTGTTTTTGGTTCTCGGTTGTTTCCTCTTCTTTAAAAATATTAAATTTAAAAAAGGTCATTTGGGATTTCCAATTTTCTTGGTCTTGAATTTCCCATACCTTTTATGTTTTCTCCTTTTCTTAAATGGTGTCCATGGCAAAGCAACACGACAAACATTGGCACTGGGATTTATATCATGTGCCTGGTTTTGCCAACAGAAATATTTGAATTTCTCTTGACATATGAATAAAAGATCTATCCAGTAAATATGATCTATTGTTTTGCTTTGAAGCTCAATATCTTTAAAAATAAGATATTCTAGATTTCTTGGTAATTTTGACATAAAAGAAATTTTCTGAACTAAATCATTTGAAAGATTTGCTTTGTAAACTTTGGCCATAAAAACTTGACCAAAAGATTCATGATATTTTAAATCTTTCAGCTCCATTCTAGCAAAGTCTATAATGATTTGCTTCTTCTCATCTATTGGCTTGGGGACAAACTGTGTTTTTAGTAGTACCTCTAGAGTAGAAAGTCCTGTTGCAATGACTGCTTGTCTTTCTGACTCAGGAGGTCCAATCCACCAGTCATAAACTATTCTGGCCATTATTTTCTCCGCTAGAACAAATATGGACATATTATCGAGCTTTGTAGTTACTTGCATTTGGTATAATGCTCTGATCCATATTCGAATTGACTCAACTAGATTTTTTGATTGTCCAAATCCAAAATATAACTGCTACAATTAGAAGCAACCAGATCTTCTACCCTAGGATATTTTTGGACTTCTTTAACAAAATTTGCTTTTTGTATTGATGGCATGATAAAATATGGAAAACTTAGAAGCTGCATTTTCAAGAGTCACTATTTCTGCTTTTGTTTCTCATGGCTTTTCTAGAATAGACTCTATTTTCATTGGTTTGAAAGGTGTTTCAGAGGTGCTAGCTTCCGTTTCTTCTAAATCCCAAAAATCTGGGGTTGACATATCTATAGAAAATTTTGAGTTTTGAGCTTATTTAGATTTTCTTCTTCTTTCCTTTTTTTGCATCCTTACCTCTTTCTCGGCTCTTTCTTCTTGTTGTTCATCATGTAAGAGCTTGAGATTGGTTAGAATGAGCTCATTTTGTGCACCCAGATCATCTATAGCATTTTCAGCATAAGAACACCATGTGTTAATATAATTACCAATTTGATACAACTGGTCTAAATCATTTGTATTTGAGAAGTTGTATTCAACTAAAGGGGCACAATTAGCTCTTGTAGGAGGTTGCTTTGAGGAGGATGAATTAGTACATAATTTCGTCTTTGGTGGCCATTTTCCTCCTTTTACAAAGCGACGATTAACATATTGCCATTCTTCAACTAGGGCTATCTGGGAATTAGAAATTGTAAACATATTATTTACAACATGAAAAGGCTTAACTTCAGGTATATTCAATTCATTTGAAGATAACATAGGTTGAGTGAAAGTGTTGGTTGTTTGGGTAGAGGATTTTGTAGATTCTGAGACTGGTAATGCATATTTTCTTGGATGAATGATGGGTCACGGTATGGAAGGCTTTTCTTGAAGTATTCTTATTTTACCTTCTTGCAACGAAGTTATTCTCGTGAGGCTTCCTGGCTTCTTTTCATCAGCTAAAGACTTGTATTGAAAATACCAGTCGTTTGTAAACCTATAGAATCATAAGACACTCCCTCTACTTATTTATTGTTTAAACCAACTGACACACAATTTCTAAGCACTGGCTGTTTTAATTTCGGATGGACTGTATTAGTCAACTGGAAGGATGTATGAATTATTATAGATAAAAATTCACTTTCATCAACCATCTGTAATCCTTGAACTCCTACCATAAGTTTCCAACAATCCTTCAAATGAGGATCCATAAGACTAATAGAGTAATCAGGGAAAATCAATCCATATTGACAACTAGTAGATAGGTTACCAACAACGGTACCTATTCTAGCATGATCGTAGTTCTGGTGTCTGGTATCAAACACTTCAGATATGCATAGAGTATTTAAGCCATGTCTAAACAAAGGGGCCAAACCTATCCTTATACCTCCAAAATGTAAATAGGAATATTTTTTGTCTTTTACATATTGGCAAAATTTTTTGATTTCTTCAGTGGTAAACAAAGAGAGAGACACAATCTGTATAGAAGGACCTGAGATTTTGATTTTAACTCCCACTTATTTTAGAATCATTTTCTTTTGAAAGATATTAGAGAGAGGAGTTTTATAAACATTAGCTGCATGAAGAGTTGGAGGATTCCAACTTTCAGGATTCTCTACTATCTCTAATTCTTTTTCAGAATCAATTTCCCTTTCAAGAGATCTAGAATCAACTTCAGTAACAACACGTCTTTCCAGAGTAGAAAAGGATCTGATTAAACTAGCCATTAGGAATGTTGCAGGGCTCTGATACCAGAAATATAAGATAGTTAAATAAAAGATCGAGAACCAACCTCTTAAGTAAAAGTAGTTCCTTGAGACAGTATCTTCTAGCACTTGTTGTGCACATCTTCTGCACCTATAGAAATATAAGATAGTTAAATAAAAGATTGAGAACCAACCTCTTAAGTAAAAGTAGTTCCTTGAGATGGTATCTTCTAGCACTTGTTGCGCACGTCTTCTGCACCTTGGCCTCTCCTTAGGCACTTCTCTTAGAAGCTTTACTAATTCCTCCTTTATAGCCTTACTGGTACTTAGAAAAAAATTCATTGAGTCAGTCCTAATCAAGAATTTTCTTGGCATGAGATACAATTCAAATTTTTGAATGCCATTAAATATTGCAAGAGTTTCTTTTTCAGCAACAAAATAATTTTTTTGATTGGGGAGGAATTCTCCTGATGCATAGGCACATAATTCTTCTTCTTTGTTTTCCTCCTTTCTTTCAAAAGTAACAACTGACCAAAAATCATCTGAGGAATTTGTTTGTAAAGTAACAATCCTTCTCCTGGAGGTTGCAATTTTGGCAGGGACTTACATTCTTCTTTGAGATTTTTGACAGTGACAGTGACTTGACTAGACCAACCTGATTTTAAATGCTTTCGAATAGGAGCAGTTTTTTCAGATAGCCTTGGAATGTATTTATAGATGTAATTTAAAACACCCAAAAATCTCTGAATCATTTTGGTGTCTTTGAGTTCATCAGGGAACTCAGCAAGCTTTGTTAGCACATGTGGCTACATCTGTATATGTCCATCGATTACATGAATTTCAAGGAAATCACTATCATTTTGGAATAACACCATTTTCTTTTCTGAGAGGACAATACCATGAATTTTAACTTATTGAAAGAATATTTTTAGATGAGCCAAATGTGTTCGTAAATCTGGACTATGGATTAAAATATCACCAATGTAAGTTATGATAAAATCATACTTACCAAATATAAAATCCATTCTCTTCTGGAAGAAAGTAGGAGCATTCTTTAATCCAAATGGAACAACTCTCCATTGGTAAAATCCTGCAGGGCATGTGAATGTTGTCTTATGTCTATCTTCTTCTTTAATCCGAATCTGGTAATAACCATATTTCATATCAAATTTACTGAAGATTTTACTCCTAAATTTTCTGCATTATTACTTCTTGACGAGGTAAGGGATAATGAAAGCTTTGAGTGATTGCATTCAATGGTTTGGAATTAATCACTATTCTTACTTTACCTTGAACTATTTCAGAATGATTGCGAACCAAAAATGCAGAACATGAATAATGGGAAACACTCGGTTCAATCAATCTCAACTTCAACAATTCTTTAATCTATTTTTTGATTTCTTGTTCATCAGAAGGAGTACAAGGAATTAACTTACCTTTTACTCCATTATCATGCATGGTCGCAATTTCTTTCTTGGGGCTCTCTTTTTACCAAAACTTCTAAGGGTCTTCTGAGTAGCTTTTAACTAACCGCTTTTATATAGAGATTTGTTCCTGAGTCCATTACGGATCTATTGCTACTTTTTGTTTTGTTTTGAGAGCTTCATTTTCTTCATAAATGTGCAGTACTTTCTGCCAATCTTTAGAATCATTTTTTGGCTTTCTTGTACTGGTCTTCTTCTGGATTTCTCTTCTTACGTCAGAGTCTACAAATTTTAATCTTGGAACATAGATTGCTTGTTTTTTTAAATTGAAGAGAACTTTATCTTTGCTAATAGTCATTGGAAAAAAAGAATTGATAAATGGCATAACCAGAATTAAACTGGCAGATGGGTCGTAATGCTGTATAGCAGATTTAGAAGATAAGTGTCAAAACATGCAACTAGTTGTTGACAGGTTCATGGCTAAATTTGAATTTTTAAAGGAAAAGGGATTAACTAATCCCTTAGTAATAAATGACAAGTTAATGACACAAGAAGATTACAACAAGAAGATCAAGGAAGTGGCCAAAGAACAGGTAATCACTTCATCCATGAAGGGCATGCCAACAGGAAAAGTGTTATACCAAACTTTTGAAAACTTGTTTTACCTCCGACATGAGGTAAAAAACTTGTTTATGTTGGGCATGGAATCCCCCCAAGGCATGTTTTAGGGTTTAAAGCCCAAGTTTTGATCAATTCCTTTCTAAAGCTACGTGAATTGTGGGCGCGGAGCATGAAGTCATAATAAAATCACAGGCTTGTCTGCCCTAGTTTTTGTAATGTAATGTTGGCTTGATAGACCTACTCATGATTTGCGGACCATGGAATTGTATAAATAGAGCGAGGCTCTATGTAGCAAAGATAGAATAGGGAAGAATGGAAGCATGATGAGCCTAAGTGATTGAGTCAAGGTGTAAAGGGTGTCTTTGAGACATAGAGTAGGAGAAGGCTCTGCAGCTGAGTGCGCAAAGGCCTAGTAGTCCATAGCTAAGTGTACAGACCCCTACAGTTGAATGCGCAGGGCAGGTCGAGTCTATAACCATTAAAAGAATTAATAAAGAGATGTTTACCATATTTATGTGTATCTTTTTATGTTTTAATGTATGATTGGATATAAATTGCAAGTGTACTATTTATTTGTTGTGCAAACTCATATGAATGTGTTGTATAAATAAATATAACGTAAGACATCCATTTATGCAAGGATAAATAACTGGTATAAGAAGATAAGTATGATATTAGGTGTGTCTTAAGGGAATAGCACAGAGTGCTGCTCTAGCTTCACAGAGGCTCCATAACCCCTGGTTAGGGCTACGCGAAGGTAGTGTATTAGGGCGTGAGGAACAGGGAAGTGCACGAAGTAACCTGCGCATAGGGACAAATATTTGGATCGAACCAGACCCTCAGAAATCTCAAGGGTGTGGAATCCTGGTTCCAACACCCCCCCATACTACTTTGGGTGAGACCTTAGTCCGCGCTCCACAGACTATTGCCGAAAGGGCCAGTAGTACAGGGATTTGTTTGGCTAATTAACTTCGAACCTGGGTCAGGCCCCAACAAGCCAACAAATGGTTTTGTTGCTGGGGCTAGAATCTGCATAGAGATGTCTGATGTCATATCATTGGAATCCGATAAAGAAAGGAATTGAAGATTGGTTGGACCAAAAAACTCACGAGTTCGCGGCGCAGGAAAATAGGAATCCACGACTATCCAAGGAGGAGTGGTTAGACTGCTACTTATACATAGAGATCCATGAAATTTTCTTCACATCTTTCCCCATTGAACTATATGAGTGGATCGCAAAGCTAACAGATAGCCAAGGAAGGTGTAAACTCGATAGACCTATTGTGTGGACTCCAAAATTGGTGCACAGATTGGAAGCATTGGAGGATAAGATCGCGTGTGATGTTGATCACTGGATCGATCAAATTATAGGAGGATTCATCAATGAGTTAGAAGTAGATACTTTAGTCAGATATAGTGAGGAATAATGATGCTTCCTCAAAGGACCGCGATGTAAGTACATTAAATCTTTGAACACTTGGATTAAAATTCTACTTTGTTAGAAATGGGTTATGCGAATAAATTGATGTTTGGGGCTACGCGAAGTGGGAGAATCTACAGAACCAAAAGTAGTACAGAACTAGAAACTAGCCCCTTGATTTTGCCTCCATGAGGGGATGAGGAAGAGCTCGCAAAGGTCTCACCAAGAAGTGCAATCAGTTTGATAAGACAAAGGATTCCACACATACCACCCCCACCCACACCATCACCAGTTTCACTGTCTTCACCCCTATCTTCACCCATACCACCAGCACCACCACTGCGAATCAATAGGGTGAGCATGATAAAGTTGCTAATGTTCAAGGGAGTAGGGAATGAAGATCCAGACTAGTTTTGGTTCATGATAAGGGCTTTATGGGAAGCGCAGGGAGTCACGAATGACAATATAAAGAAAGAGATGTTGGTCAGCGCTCTACAGGATCACGCACTGACTTGGTACATTAAGCATTCCAATGACAATCTGAAAGTGGGGATCGCGGATATCCAAGCTGCGATGAACAAAGAATTTAGCAGGCTGAAGTCAAAGATGCAATCGATATTGGGTTCAAGGAGATTGCGATGCTTCCAGGTGAGACCCCTTGGGAGTTGGATCAGAGACTGAAGTGTACAATTCATGAATCTAATATGACCTTGATGGATGGACAACACTGCGCATGGTTTGTAGCATCGCTAATTTCGCATCTAAGGAACACGCTATCACAGCAGAGACTAACCACTCAAGTCAAGGCCTTGGAGATCACGATGAGGCTGCACGAGACCCCAATATAAGATCCTAACTTGGGAGTTCAACAGATCCATGCGTAGTTGAAAAGCTTGTGCCTTGAGATGCAGAGTTTGAAACAAGACAAGACAGCTCGCCCAGAAGTACGCGAGGAGGTATGGTGTGTAAAATGCAAGGGTCAGGGACATGACAAGGACCACTACCCAGTGTTCGCAAATTACCTTGCGGGAGGAGGACCAATGCCATTAAGACCTGAGGCACAAGCAGGAACGAGCACGACGCTTGTATTATGGTGCGCGACTTGTCAGATAGGAGGAAAGCATGCTACAAATAACTTCCATTTATTGTCGAAGTGCACACAGAATGCACAACACTTGTTCTGTAATTTTTGCAGATCAGTAGTTCATGATGACCACACTTGTAGAATTTATGAGTTGATGATGGATTGAACTCCTACCTATAGAGTTTAGGTCGAAACACGACCCCTTGACCAGAATGCAGGGATGGCACGTACCAGACTTCAGGGGCACAGATGAGGCCAAGGTGGAGGAGGACTGGGAAGAGGTCACAGACAACTGATATGTTACAATTGCAGAGGGCCAGGACATTATGCTCGCAATTATACAAATCCAACACGACCATCATGCTTGTATTGTACATTGTTTGATCATGAGACAGAGGATTGTCCCACATTGATAGTGAGCTTGCGTAATAAAGGAGCACTCCAACCTCCCCCAACTCAGAACCTGCAAAGGATGAGGTCTGAGTCGCGTGAGGAAGACCCTAATGTGAATACTATGCTTGGAAGTGGAATTATGATAGGTGATGACAAAGGAAAGCAACCTTAAGAAAGTACTTGGGTTCATAAGGCTCCAATGAAGGAACCAGAGTTCGATTTGGAGCGCGCTAAGGAAACCTTCATGGAAGCCAAGAAGAGTTTCGCTGAGGCCTCCACTTCAGGAGGTAAACACAGATCAAAGCCGAAAATGGACCCATCGATGCTCATAACATTCGTGGAGACATGCATGAAGCTTCTGCATGACAAAAAGGCTGTAAAGGGGTTGCAGGAACTCATAAATAGATGCACTGGGACCGCGCCAGGAGAATCGCACATAGTCTGGAAGCTCGGAAAGCACACGATACAAACAGAAAGGGAGATGAGATTGACCATGCAGATTGGATAATATGAGAGGGACCAAGTGATTTTGGATCGAGGATCAGACACAAATGTCCTGCCGAAGCAGACATGGGAGTGCATGGGCAGGCTTGTGCTACAATGGTCTCCTATCCAACTGCAAACTGAAAGTTGTCTAAACAGAGAAACACACATTCACACAACCATTACGCTATAATAATCAAATTCTAAAGTAAGAAGGGCATACCTCAGGTCCTATGTTCGAGAAGTTCCTCAAGGTTCCAAACCCTTCTTCAAGTCCCTTTCGCTCCATTGTCCTGCAAAACAAAATTCCAAAGAATGTAGCAGTATATGGACAAAGACTTATAAAAAAATCATCTTTATGTTATAAAATAAGGAAGTTAGTTATGAACTTAAAACAACCATTCATATATGAAATTCAAACATGAACATCATAAACATAAAGAAGAAGCATATCGAGAACCAAGACGTGTTTATTTATTATAGACAAATAGAATGTACAAAAGGAGTAATATCACCTGAGTAACCTTTTGCAGGCTCCAAGCAAAGCTTCCTTCCGGATCCGTCCAGCCTCAAGCCTTTAGCATATCTCCTTCCAAGACTCACTCCATGATGCCATAACTAGTGGATGAACATCAACACACAAGGAAACAAGGGTTTCCTGTATAAATGGGGGAAGTGCAGAAGGCACAAGGGTCTTCAAACCTGGTCAGGGGAAAAATTTCAGTATAATAACCTTTCTCTCTCTTCTCTCCTCCCTTAGGCCTTCCCTTTGATGTCTTTTTATACCACTCCCAAAGTAGTTTTTTAGTTAGGAGTTGGTTGGGAACAGTTGGGCCATGGGCACTAACAGCTGATCAGCAGGTAAAACCCGCGATCTCCGCCCGAAAATAAGGACTTTTATATTTTTTTAAGTGTTTTAATACATATACGTGGGTTGGGTATATGCAGACCCGCGTATACACACGTTTAACTCAGGGCACTATTGTGTACAAGGAATAAAACATTGTTTTTTAAATTTGGGAGGAGGTCTGGAAGGAGGGGTTGCCCTAGGCCATGAGTGCAACATCACAAACCATAATAGTGAGATTTGGAGCTATATCAGATGCCCCCTAATATATGAGGTTAGAAGGGGTGCATGATGGCCAAAATATATTAATCAAGTACATGGAAAGGAAATCTGCCAAAAACCAAAGAGTACTTCACCAGAATTCAGCCTGCCAAGCCACAAAAGGAGATCAGAAAGAAACACCGTCTGAGGTGGGCATACCCATGCTTAGAGAAAGAAAAGCATGTCTGCATATCAAGTACAAGTAGACCCACTAAGTATACAAGTATAAATGACTGCAAAATACATAATGGATCATCTAATCATGATCGAATAAGTACATGTCTGAATATCACATATAAAACTGTCAATGATGCTGAGAAATACAACGGATCACTGATATCAAAGACTGA
>APFE031061066.1:139686-167709 GCA_000404065.3 Pinus taeda | reverse complement strand
TGATTTTAAAAGTTGAAATGATTTTAGTTAAGTCCGACGTTGAAATGAATGTCATATTAGATCTCAGGTGCTGTGAACTTCCAATTAAATTAACTTCATATCATAACCGACTCGAGCAGACCTATTTTTGCGGCTTAAACTTTCTTTACGTATCTGGCGTCTTCGAGGAAAGCTGATTTAGCTAAGCAACATCTCTGCACACCAGTAGCTTTCCCAACGCACACTGCAGGTATCACCATTTCGCCCACCTACTAGTATTCACTCCCACCTTTTTTCCCACCAACCAGCTTTCACTCCACCGCTTACTGTAAGCTATAAGAATGGTAGTTATGAGAACGTTTCACGCTTCTATTCCACTCAATCAGATTGCCCACCTCCTATTTATTCACTCCACCCAGCTCAAACTCATTCGGATTCTTCCGCCATTTTCAATCTGCAAATTTCTTCGTTTTCTTCCTCTGTATCAAAATTCGTCGTGGCGCGATGGCGACACGTAACATGGAAACAACCCTCATCTCGGCCCGGGATCTGAACAATGCGGCCATGTTCGCCAAAACAAAGGCCTACGCAGTCGCATGGATCTCCAGCGATCTCAAAAACAGGCAGTGGACGCCCGTGGACGAAGAGAACGGCACCAATCCCACGTGGAACCAAGTTATGAACTTTACCCTCGACGAGGCCGCCCTGCAGCAGGGTCGCCTGCTTCTCGAGGTCGAAATCTACAACGACTCAACCTTCGGCGAGAAAGAAATCGGCCGCGTCAGCATCTCTTTGAGAGAATTCCTGAAGCCCGCCGACAGCAACAAGGTTGCCAGCGACAGTGCGCAGTTCGTGAGCTACCAGGTCCGGAAACCCAACGGAAAACCCAAGGGGGCTCTTAACCTCTCTGTCAGATTGGCCGAAAAGGTCGATTTCAAGCCGCAGCAACAGTCGCGGGAGGTTGTCACAGAGTCATATGAGACGGTGAAGGAGGAGCCCGTGGTCGCATACCCAGTCTACGAATCTGTTGTCTCGTCCCCGCCAGCGACAAACCAGTACCCTCCGCCATCGTATGCGCCCCAAGCAGAATATGACCCGCCTCCGCCTCACCACCAGGGTTACCCTCCGCCTCCGCCTCACTTTCGGGGATACCCTCCGCCTCCGCCTCACCATTCCGGTTATCCACCACCTCCGCCTCCGCATCATCATCCGGGTTACCCTCCACCTCCGCCTCACCATTCGGGCTACCCTCCACCTCCGCCTCCGCCCCACCATTGGGGACACCCTCCCCCTCCGCCTCCGCCCCACCATCGGGGATACCCTCTCTACTAGGGCTACACAATCTATCAGGGTTATCCGCCCATCGTCTCTGCAGTATAGCAGCCTCCTAGGAAGACTGATAAATCTGGGGAAGGTTTTGGGGGAGACTTAATTGGCGGAGCTCTTGGCGATTTAGGATATATTAGCAGAAATACGAGTTACGATGGAGGGTTTGATGACGGCGGCGACTTCTAATCGGTTAGGTTATGAAATCGGCCGCCAGGCATTTGGCGGGCCGCTAAAATACCAAGTTCTGTAAGTTATAGAAAGTTATTAAATTTATATAGATGAGTAAGAATTGTCAGAACGGTGTATGCTGTGCGTTTTGATTTGAATTGATTTTGTTTCGTGTGTGATAAGGTGTACTTACAACATGCATTATTAGGACTTCAACCTAGCCAACATTGAGGAATTGTACAGCTAAAAAGTATAATTATGTTAATGACATTTATAGTATTTTCTGGAAGTTATATTTATCATTTTTATAATTTTTTATAAATGGAGTTGTAATGAGATTTTAATTTTGTTGGAAATTCTGATGAGATTTTGATAAAATTTTGTAAGAATTTTGGGAAATTTTGATTACAGTTGTAAGTTTCAAGGCTTTGTCTGTTCAAGAGGGTTTTGATGATGCTGAATCTATTTTCAACATAAAAAAAGAGGATTCAAGCACTCAACCTATCAGACTATTTTAAAAAAATATGTCTGGATTCCAATAACTTTTTATGGCCCGAGTAAATTTACCACCATAGCTATGTAATTTTTCTAAAAAATTATGAAATTATATATATATGTATATATATTTATTTATTTTTTTACAATCTTTTTGATGGTCATTTTTTTCAGATAAAAAAAATGTTGGTTCATATAATGTACCAGTGCATATGTTCGGAAATAAACGCAAGAATGCATATGAGCTAACAAATTCATAATGTTTCAGTCAAATAAACCGAAGGAAACCAAATCCTTTCATATTTAGAGTGACCATCCAAGGCTAAGAGAGCAAAAAAAAAAATACATTAATTTCTAAACATCACTGGAAAAATGTTCAAACGAGAATCCCCATAATAGTCATACAAACAAATTGTAAATAGTGGCATCTGAAAGTTGACAAAAAACATCTATGTGATAAGGGAATAGTGCCAACACAAAAAAGCCTAAGGTAATGGAAATGATCCCTTAGCCAATGTTGTCCCACCTTCCATGTATGTGTGATGGAAGTTACCGTATGAATTTTCCATTCCCTATTTTAACAGTGACTCTGCAACTTGGTTCTTCTCATGGTATATATGTTGAAATGTAACCTCATTGAATGTACATATGAGATGCTTGATTTGTGTGAGAAATGTAGGTTCGTCGTGATACCCTTGATGAGGACTTGTGAGTTTCCATTCAAAAATAGTGTATCTTTACAAAGCTTCCTAACAATCCACAACATTCCCCACATGGAAGTTTCCACCCTCATGTTTGTACCATGTCCCTCATTCCAATGGAGTCTATAATGGCAAAAGTGATCTACTCTCAGCCAAGTGCCACAACCAGAAACAAAATTTTGAGCAAACATAATTCTAAGCAAAGTCGTCAAAATATCCAACCAAGAAATAAAATCTTTATTCCTTTATTTTTTTGGTAGTCATTTATTCATTCTCTAAAAAAAACTTTAAGAAAATTTTATAATCTTCCTTAACAACAATACACTATATGTATTCTAAATTCCTTTACAAACAAAATGAAAGAGCCCCATACATATGATATTGTCAACGTTTAAACGTATAACTATTTTTGGAAAATTTCATTTTTTCTTAGTATCAAAACATCTTTGATACCTTGAGTGGACAATATATCTTTGCGTTGACGGTGTTGGACCCATCAACATTCAGGGGATCTCCCTGGTATGAAGTCCCAACTAGACCTCACACCGTTTGGTGTAGGAGTCCCATCTGGTATGATGGCCCGGTTGCCATTATATTAAAGATATGCCTTAGCTCTTTCTTGTTAGCACGTGAGAGTGGTTTGCTTTGTCTTCGAACAACAAGGTTCACATGCCTGGTGAGTGCTTAGTGCCACTTGTATCAGAGTTCTTTCACTGTAGAGGGAGAGGGTGGAAGTGACTCTGAGGTTGAAAGGGAATAGTCCCAACTCTGTTAGAGACACACAACACAACAAGACATGCGCAACTTCCGACGGAGTAGTCCACATGGATGCGGCAACCACAAACATAAGGTGAACAAATAATATGTACAACACCCAACGAAATAGTCCACACGAGTGTGATGGGCGTTATAACAAGTTTACAAGAATGAATTTGTCGAGTTTCCGGAGGGATAGCCCACACAGGCGAGACAACTTTAGCAACTGATACAACACATTTCCAATAACATATGTACTAAAACAACCGAAATAGTTCAACTGTCTTAATACAAGTTATAGAAACATGCATTACAAGTGTCCAAAGAATAGTCTTACAAATGAATACAATACATGTGTGAAAACGTGTTGGCCTGTTAATAGGCTTCTGAATTAAGTGAAAGTTCCAAGACACATCTGTACACCATTACATCACTAACCCCCATAGCGGGGCATTGGAGCCACTGCTCGCTCCTCAAAGAAAAGATTACAAACTCTCAAGGCTATGTGGGAGGAGCCAAGGTGAAAAGTGTTTTGCATGTACAAATAAGAGGTATTTATAGCCAAGGGTAAAACTGGCCCTTGTGACTGTTCGACTGCCCTCATGATTGTTTGACTTACATGACTCTTCAGATTTACATGTGGGTCTCTTAGACTTTCACATTACATATACATTGATTACAACAATATGGCCCACAGTAGTGATGTGGCCTAGATGACTCATGACATGACTCGACACGACAAAGCTGGTATGTTCACGTTGTTGTTGGTATGCATGTCAAGTTGCAGTGTTGTTGAGTGATGGATGTGCTCTTGGTGTATCATAGCTTCACCTCTGCATGGTCTTGGTATTCACTTGATGTTACACGTGCATGTCTCTCCTTCGCTTATAATTTGGCATGCTCCATGTGTTCATTCGTTCACGAACAAGTCTCCTTGCATGCGATCCTTGTTCATCCCGTTTGTCGTCGCGCCATGTCTCATCCATGTACCTGTATTTGTAATCACTCATGATGAGACGACATCAAATCCATAAATCTCTTAGTCTACCATGATGTATTATTTTTCGCTTTCAGATGTAGGTGACCGGGAGAGAGGACAAGGCTCTAAAACTACATAGAGCACATTTCAAGTCGGGATGCAGGATTTGGGTATTATCCATGAAAATTGCGCAGAGGTCACTAGGAGGCTGAGATGGGAAATTTGGATCAGTAGTGATTATCTGGTGGATCTCGCTCGGTTGGAGGGCAGATCTACGCAAATTTTTGAAGGAGACAATGTAGGGAATAGAGGAAGACTGGCAGTGAAAACTGTGCAATTTCTTCGGGGAGCTAGCACGGGCTACGGGAGGCTGCTGGAAAAAATTGTGCAATTTCTCCGAGGAGTTGATAACGGTTTGCGGGAGGCTGCTGGAAAAAAATTGTGTAGAGCTGGGAGGTTGGTCTATTGGACATCCCTGCACAGTTTCTGAGATGAGTGGGATGCTAGGCAGCTGGGAGACTGATCATGAAAACTGTGTAGTTTTCAAGAGGAGCAGCAGATTGGCTAATGGGGTGACTGGATGGAAAAACTACACAATTTTTGAGGCCAGTGCAGTGAGATATAGCGGGTGTTTGTCCGACATATCTATGCAATTTCTTCAGTTAGTGGAAGCAGGCATGCTTGGCAAGCTTTTGCGCATTTTTTGAAGGAGTGAGGCCCGGGGTCACTGCCTGGTCAAACTCTCTAGTTGACCAGCTGGAGGCTTGGTGGATTTGCTTGTGGGCAACGTAGATTGAGATGGCTTGCTGGGAAACTTTTGTGTTGTTCTGGGTGAAAGTCAGTCATATCGATTCCGAGATTGTGCAGTGCAGATTGCCTAGGAGGTGGCCTCAAGCTATGCGCAATTCTGGGCAATAGTACATGTTCACTAAGGGCTGAAATTACGCAGTGCAGTTCAATGAAGGTCTGACTGTTGGGGTTGGTCTGGTTGACATAGCTTCAAGAAAAATGACTAAGTGTGTGAACGAGTGACTTTGTACATGCATGACCTTGCGAACACACACTCAACATGACTTGATGACAAGATGCCTCGAACCATCAAGACAACATACATTCAGTGTGACTGACCGACGGTGCAAGTGACAAGCGCGACACTTGTGATAGATTGTTGAACGACCGTGATGATACTTGCACGACAATGCATACAACTTCATGTGTGAGTGCGACAGATGTTTACATAGTGAATACAACTTGTACACATGAAGGCAGACTTTGTACATGGCCAAAACATGACTACAAGCATGACATTGTGCCCAACATGCAAAAAGATGTTTGATGAATGGTCAAGCGAGGAGGGTGCAAAGAATCAATGCAAGTTCATGGGATGAGCTTGAGTGTTTGCAAACATCAAGGAAAAACACAAGGAAGGCTCCTAAATTGGATGCATGCCAAAATTTTTGAGGGTATTGTAGCTGCTACAACACTTTGTTATAGAAAATCATCTTAGTAGTCCCTGCCATAAGGCAACAGGGACTATAGTAATCGAAATGCCTCAAAATGCATCCTTTATAATAGTACTCAAAGATATCAAAAGACATAAACCTAAAGTTTTAATATAAGTGCTTTTTGTCCACCCTATAAGGGATTGAAACTACATTTTGTCAGCTAATGAATAACTTCGACTTCTTATTTGGCCTCTTCTCAAGGTGAGAGGCACATATTAGGTCAAATTCTTTGGTTAAAAAAGTATTGTGAAGCAATTGTTTCATACTCAAGTAACATTAATTGTTAAACTATTTGCATTAGAGATTTTCACACAAAAGTAAATTAGTCATATATTTACTAACTATACTTCCGAAGATATGAATATGGAATGTCTTCTAGATTACAAGTCCATAGCATGATTACGCATGGAATGTCTTCCAGATTACACGTCCATTACATGTCTGTAAGTCCACCATTACACGTCCATAATTCCATAGCATGTAATAGATTACATGTCCATAGCATGATTACACGCGATTGCTCAATTTCCTCGCAGCATGTTCTCCTTACCTTGCCATGTTTTCCTTATGTCGGTTTTTTCCTTATGTCAGTCTCTACACTATGTGCAGAGACAATTCTTCTGCTCCTTTTAATTGGCTTTGTGGAACAATAGAATTTTCATTCTAATTCCTCCAGCAAATTCCTCTTGTGCCATTCTGTAGTAGCTTTTTATTTTAATTCCTCAGGTTGATCTACATCCTTAGCTCTATCTCATCTGTCTAAAGCCTCCTCCTGAGCTCGGTCTGCATCCTCCATCCTCCTTAGTGATGTCTGAATATACAGGTAAACTTACTATTATTTTTTAACACCTTATAATCTTACTATTTTTTTGTACTTTACAGTCTAAATTTAATGTTATCATACCTCCTCAATTAGAAATCTAAAACACAAAACACAGTAATGAATATAACTAAATCAATCACTACTTTGGAAGCAAATATTTATATTAATATAGCTGCTCTGCTTAGAAATTGTGCGAATCCCCTGGGCAGCCAGCCCAACTCCTAGCGAGAAATGTGCATTTTCTCCCAACAGTCGGGCAATCTCTTGCATGTGCAGCTGAGTTGATCAATTCACTCTGGGACCGAGAAAAACTGACTTGCATGCATTGGATGCTTATCCCAAGGCAGCATGAAAAGGCATCCCTTATTTCAGGGATCTATTTTTGGGCAGTTGGAGGTTACATGCAAGGATCACTTCAGAAACCTCCCACCAAGTGTCGCTTTCCCTAGATTTGTGGCATGCGTCATAGCCTCGATTTTATCAAAACTCATCAATCGGGCACTGCAGAGTTCATTCCTCACATCAACCTTGCAGCTCTAACATCCCACATCACATCTAGGAGCAGTCGACACATTCAGCTCAGCTGTTTTGGGGTAAGCCCGCTTTCCATGCCTTATGTTGCATTTCTGTTTCTTTTTGTGCTTTGCTTCATATGAACGTTGTCGGCATGATTTCAGTGAGTGCTTGCTATCATTTTGATACATTCTATCTTTTGCTAGCACCATTTCAGCTTTCGTTGACATCTCATTACTATTGCATGCATGAAGTTGTTTTTCACGAACAGTCGCTGATTCAACAACTCGCCTCACTCACATACATGTTGTTCCATTTTTTGAATCTGTCATTCACCATTTGCATGCATGATCATTCACTTATGCTTACACTTAGTATCACCATGCATTCACACTCACATTCGTGTTCAGCTTCCCATCGGCGAGTCTGGGAAACCTCGGACCGGATTCTACCTTCACTGAGATAACATTGCACAATCTGGGGAAGGAAGGCTCTATCTCCCTCTCTAGAAATGCACATTTCTACCCAGCCACTGCCCTCTAGGACTCCTTTGCGCATTTCTGAGGGATAGTGGCTACTGGCCCAAAAAATTGCACAATGCAGTCACTGAGCCTGCAAACATTGCCAACTGAGATTGTGCATTGCACAATTCCAGCAGTCAACAGCCAGACTGGACTATGCATTGTGCAGTTCAAGCAGTCAGTCAGTCTCCCAGCAGCCTAGACTATGCCTTGTGCAATCTTGGCAGTTAGTCTCCCGACCTCCCGGCCGAAATTGTGCAACCTTCATGATTAGTCACACATGTATGTTGCAAGTCAATTCTCAAGTTCATATTGGTTTTCGACTGACAAATTTCTTGTCATGAGTGTTTCCATGTCTCTAGGTATTGCAGGTGTTCATCTGCCTCTCAACATTTCAGGTACAATGGTTTCCAAAAGAGCAGAGTCGAAGACACCATTCAGAGCACACCTAGAGATGTAGTTGATCAAATGTCTATGAGCTTACCTACTCATGAAGATATCAAGTTGTTCATAGACAAGGACATCAAGATATGATAACAACGCCATCACATCGAGTAGCATCCTGAATAGTAGCTGACGATAGCATACTGAATACAACGAATGCAATGAATTCAAGAGGAAGGTTGTTGCCAACGTAGAGGTGGATCAAAGTTGCAAGCTCAAGTAGATCCACTGATGATGAAAGCAACTTTGCAGACTCAGGCTATGAGGTGATGACACGACATGAAGATCATGTGAAGACAGAGAATGGAACAAATAAGGAGTTGCATGTGTTGAAGCAGAAACTGAAGGAAGAACATGACGCTGCACAGACAGATGAATCAGTTGCAGTAGGAACAGGGACAACAACGGGCGCAACATGCACTCACAGATGAAACTGCTCCCATACAAGTTATAGACCTATCCCAGCAGCTGGCATGGAGCAGACATGGTGAGTAGTGTTGTTGATCGCATGCAAGGGATTCCACAGCATGCATGTCATTATGTGCACACATGCGATCCAACCCATTCAGCACACTCACCAAGGCGAAGACAAGAAGAAAGTCCAACTGGCACTGAACATGTACCTCAGCAAGTTGATGCGCATGACCACCAGCACACACTTGAAGATCAGCAGGGACACTATGCATCAGTGTGTTGTCGGTTCAGCCACACCCAAGAATACCATGTGCATGTTAGTAGACGAGTCGGATGAAGGAGCCGAACCAATGTACCAGTTGCTGCAACAGAGGCAAGAGTTCGCTTAAGGAAGATGTCACCATGGGGTGCATGCACACCATCACGGATAACCAAGCTTGGCATCATCTCACCACCTTCAACATCACAAGCATGTCAAAGAGTTGGTCTCACCTCAACAGACCGAGTGTCAGTGATGTCTTGCATTGCTTACTCAATCCATTTCGGCTCACATGAGCACACATGCATTATAATGTAACGTCATGTCATGTGGAAGTTCAAGTGTCAATATTTGGATGTAACAGTCATAGAGTAGATGAAGAGTCATGAGGGTAGATGAACTATCACAAAGGGGAATGTCAAGGGTCACCCCACGCTTTGCTATAAATAGAACCTCATAACTCATTATAAAGGCTTTTGGTCAGCCAAGCTTCCAATAAGACTATCTTGGAGAGAGCTTGGACAATATTGTAACGCGCCTTGGCTTCTACGCTGCATGGATTTAGGTCATCTCTTTGGAGGAGTAGGTGGATGTGCATGTAATGTTCCACTGTTGGGGCTAGTAGGTTTACATGGATGTATTATAAGAGCCAACACGCTTCATGCATATTTTGTATTGTATTCCAGCTGTCTTGTTTACTCTAAATGGCATATGTATTTGCTTTCTTACGCACACATGTATGGAATGTTCTATATGAGCATGTATGAATCTTTCTGAAACATGTTGATTGGTTAACCATCACTTTGGATTTCTAGCTGAATCACTTTCCAGCTTGTGATGCATCTTTTCTTGTGTGTTCCCTTCCCATCTGAGTACTTCTACAGGTTTCCAAGGGGCGCACTCATTTCAACCCACATGTGTTAGAACCTCTCATGCACCTTCCTTGACTCACTGCAGCTGTCACACCCTTGCTACCAACAGAGTTATCTTACTTCCCTTTGTGTGAAATCACGATCAAGGCATTGCTATACGACCCACTGTTGGGACTCCTACACCAAACAGTCTGAGGTCTAATTGGGACTTCTTACCAGGGAGATCCCCTTACATGTTGGTAGGTCCAAGATTGTTAACATAGTGATACTACTGTGGTAAGAGGGCTGTCAATTACAGTTACTCCTGAAGTAATTAGCAAAATCACTACACTTCGTCAAAAGATTCCATGGAGAAAGGAGGATAAGGCTACAATAAATTTTGCAAAAAAAACTACTTCTTAAGGGATGAAGGGCCAATTGAGGACAAAAATGGATAAGAATGGAAAGCCTTCCCTACCCTTGGAATGAGGTGAGCTATCATATTATCAAATATATCTCTTTTGAAGGGAGGCTCAGTATAATATATGGCTATCAATTTATACTCCTCCATGAGTTGGTATTTGGAGAGGAGATACCCATTGACAAAAGACTCGGTGTACCCTGCTTCTTGCTGCAGTCAATCATAGACATTAGCCTAAAGTTCCAAGAGGGAGAAAATAAGTAATTGGAACACCATGGACTTATTAAGCTAATACTAGAGGATGCCTTAAGCCAACTAAGAATCCCCATTCAATGGTCCACATTTAGAGACATTGACAAAGAGGTTGTGATTGAAATACAAGCCCTTGAATATGATAGGGACAATACCTCTAGTGGTGAAGAGGAGGAAGAAGAAGATGAAGAAGAACCTGAAGAAGGAGAAGAAGAACCAGAGGAGGTAGAGGAGGCAGAAAAAGAGAAAACAAAGGAAGAAGAAGCAAAATAAGAAGGAGAAGAGGAGAAAAGTGAAGAGAAATAACAGAAAGAAGAAGCAAGCCTTGAGGAACAAACTAAGGAAAGGGAGGAATATCTAAGGTTATCTCCTGAAACCACTGAGAGGGAGGCAGATGCTGCCTTGACTGACCTAAGCACACATGTTAAGTGAAAAGGGAAAAGACAGAGGTAGACTCCCCTCTATTTCAAAACAAGGAGGAGCACTAGGATCAAACAAGCGAAACCAAAAACACCCGCTAGGAATCCAATCATAAATGAGGACTCACCAAAAGAGAAAGAAAATCTAGTTTCCTTGGAAATAAAAGGTGAAGAGGGCACATCAAAAAAACTTTCCCCAAAGTCTTCCATCACCTATGTTAGGAGGCATGTCACCAGGCTAGAATCAGCAAAGCAAGACAAGGCACCTTTGACCCCATTTCAGAAAGGAAAAATCCTTCCATAGGATCCTCAGATAGTCCTACAGGAAACTCTATCAGCACTACATGAAACATAGAAAAGGCAGCAAGAAGGAAAACAAGGACAGAGGGAATGCAAGGAAGCAACAACACAAGTGCAGGAGGGGGCAACTTCTCCAAAGACATCTAAGGGAGAGTCCCAAGAATTGCAGGAACCTAGCCCACAACCCAATTTGAGCTCTTAGTATAGATTCATTGAGGGATGCAGAGTAATACCACATAAATTTTCCATCCCTCTCTTCTTTGAGCTTGAGAAAGAGAGAGGAAGGACACATTGTTGGATGCAAATTACCAAATCAAAGAAGGTAGAGGATGTGGGCCATGTGGAAGAGAAGCTACTAGAGATGGGAAGAGAGTTGAGTGGGATAAGGGACATGGAACAAATTATGAGATCTTAACTAGAGGTAGCAAACACATGACTAAGGAGGCAGTTACAGGAAAGAGAGAGCCGATTGGACATCACAGCAAGCCTTTCCATGGAGGCACTCTAGTGCAGGATGCCACCAAAATCATATGCCTTGTACCTAAAAGATCAATCGCTACAATTTCAGACAAAGACACTAACACAACAGGGGACTATGCCTTTCCAAGACTATAGGTAGTTCATTGAACTATGTGACAAGAGCACCCTAGATGATAAGGCCAAGATATCTGAATTATACTTTCATAACTTGGTCTTAACATACTTGAATGTGTGGGACCCCAATGCAAAGTTGGGGGACTTACAAGTAATGGCCCTTGCATCATGGATGAGTCATGAGGAGGCTAGGGCTAAGGAAGTGAAGAGGGTGTTGGAAAGAGAAGAAAGGTTGTTGTCTAGTTAAATCCTCTCTGCAGACAGAGACGATCCATCTAGCACAATGAGTGGGTCTAGAAACTGAAGTGACAATATACTAGACACTTTCCTAAGTTACAATTGAAAAGAGAGACAAAGAATATGGCCTACCTCATTCTGATGCTATCTCGATCTCCTTTGTTGAAGACCTTGGATCACTTGCATCATGGGATCGTTCCTACTATTCATAGCATTTATTCACCTACACAAGAGATCAAGACACAACAAGGCACACAAATACAAATATCATATTCAAAAGTTACCTACTTAACTAATCAAGGAAAGTTAAGCTAAATGATACATGAGCATACACATTTAGGGATTCAAATGAACCATCAGTTGTATATTAATAGAAAATAAAGGGAAGCATACAACCAAGGCTTGATGTTGATAGGCTCTCCTTGAATGAATATCCAAGTCCAAGCTAAGTACTCCAAGCACTCCTTCTCCAAGCCAAATGAGTAGCATATAGGCACAATCTTAGCATAAGGGTGCAAATTGGCATCAACCAACAAACCAACCATTTGGGAATGGGAGAGGATGAATGTATAGGTTGGGAAAGGGAGCTAGGATCTCTCCAAGGATAGGAGTAGGCCCTTATCTCAAGGAGGTAGCTCATAGGGATAAGACCAAGAGGCCAAGTTGGGAGAATTTGACCTCATCTATGTCAAAAATATCCAGCTTGCCACTCACGAAGCTTCTAGATCATGAAGCTTCTCATCCTCTTTGGGAAAATTTCCTTTTTGGGATCATCTTGGGTATACATGTGAATAGAGTGATGCTATCACGGGTCAAGTGCAGTGAAACATGCGATCATCGCTTTCTTTTAGTCTTATAAGCATGATGATTCTCAAATTAGGGTTTTAGAGCTATTTATTTCAGGGAAATCTCATGGCATTTTCCAATCAATGTCTTAGGAAGGATCTGAGCTGCATAAATGAATGAGTACAGTGCATAATGGTCATGTTTCAGGCACTTCGGGTATGTCATAGGGAAGTGCAAGAGGTATAAAAAAATATTGTGTAACAAATGCCCCCTAAAGCATGAAGGTAGAATGAGGAGTGATGGCTGAGATGGTTTATGTGCTTTTGCAAGGACAAGGACAAATGTTGTTAGGGGACTTGCAAATCAAGGACGCATAAAAGTATACATATATGATATCATGAATCCATGGTATGGACATAGCCATCCAGATGATAAGGACTATATGAAAAGATCCATGGTATGGGTGCAACCATCCAAATGAGAAGGATCATATGTGAATCTAAGATCCAAGGTATGGACGTAGCCATCTGATATAAAAGGATAATCATAAATGTAAAGTCCCATGGTATGGTCACAACCATCAGTATAACAGAGACATGGGTACAATCATGAATAATAATTCCATGTAGCTTGAGTCATATTAGACAAGACTCAGGGTATTGTGCTCCATCCCGACCCGATCAAAGTATGAATTCTAACATGAGAAGGAATGCATTGAAGTCAAACATGCTAGAAAACCACCTGATTACCGGCCAATGATCTGGACCGTTAACAGGGATTAGAGAAACTACCAATAACGACAATGGCTCTCAAGTTACTACAATACAATCCATGAATGTGATAATGAAGTTGAAGTTGAACACTCGTGGAATCATCCAATTGAAGGCCAATGATGAAGACCTATCGTCGGATGTGAAGAACTTGCCATTAATGCATGCAAGCTTTAAGGTACTGAAAGGGAATTTCTAAGTCATCTTCTTGGATAATGAGCTGAATTCGACAGGAAGTGACCCATTGAAGGAGGGCAATGATGATTCCCACATCATCGACATGAAACAAGGAATAAAGTGGAATGAAATGAGTAGGATCCAAGACTGTAGCAAAGAGTCAGACAATGTATAGGTAATAGACTCCAGATAGGAATTCTCTTGAACATATTGGAAACACGACTCTAGAGTGTGGAAAAATTAGACTCAACATAGGACCAACAGTCATAACAACGAAGTGGAATAGTCAGATGAGAGGAAAAATGGATCACCCATACTTGAAAAAACAAGTGATTGAGCGAGGATATCCCAAACCTGACATGAGATACAAATGAGTGTCATGTTCAAGAGCGACATGCTTCCTATACAAGAGATGTTTCAATTTCACTTTGTCCCCACTATTTATAGTGAGTACCTCTTTATTTTTACATAATCTTGAAGAGGATACCATATGCTTGTCGTATAAGTTCACCCTTCAGATGAATCCATCCTAGTAGGTTTTACGAGTCCTAGGAAGGATAAACTCGGGCTTGTCATGGTGACAAGTCTTTCGTAATTGAATTTTTAACGAGTCCAAAGAAATGATAACTCGTTATATTTTTCATATTTAGAGAGTTTGAAAAAGAGACGAAAAATAAAACTCCACCAAGTCCCTTTTCGTAATTTGTATCTCGAATCTGAAAAGGTAGAAAACAATATTCGAGAGAACCTCTTGACCATGTCGACCAAGGTGTACATTTTTTGTAAATAGTCAATCTCAACTCGAGAAAGGGGTAAAAATATACTGAGACAATGTCAATTCATTTAACTTAATGAGTTCGAAAAGACAAGTACTAGGAAATATTTTCATGTTTCAAGAGTAAAAAAAGAGCTGAAAGATGACTCCTCCTGGAGGAACGAGTGGTATAAAAAGGATAGCAACTGGTTCCAGTAATGATGGAACTGCTCAAAACATGTAATGGTCAAGAGGCTGGCTAATAAGACCACTCATCACAAATGTTCTTTAGGCAAGGGTTAAAAAACCAAGTGAAAGCATATGATTGACCAAAGAGATGGTGATGATGGAATGAAAAAACCAAGGCTCATCTAGTAAAAATCAGCTGATAAAAATGGAAATAACGAGATGTAAAATGGGAATGGTTTCATTTTTACACAAGCTTGAAACATGGGAAACTATGCTTGAGTACACTTGAGGGAGGTTTCTTTTTTCACAAGTTTGAAGTATGAGAAAAACTATGCTTGGATTTGGTTTCATTTTTACACAATCTTGAAATAAAGATAAACTATGCTTAAGATAAGTTTGCCTGCCCCCTAGCATAATGACTCAATTCAAGGTACATTCCCCCCAAGCTTCATTTCATTCACCTAAGTAGACTACTAGTTACTAACAGGTGGATGGAATGAAGGTTCACTTACAAGATCAAGTGAAAGACTCGACTGGAATTTTACGAGATCTAATCAAAGACTCAAATTAGAAGGGGATTTCTTTAATTTTTTTAACGAGCTTGACACATGAAAAGAACCATGCTCAATATCCCTTATTTCATTTTTTAATGAGCTTGAGACAAGACAATGAACTCTACTCCATATCCCTTGTTTCATTTTTTAAGGAGCTTGACACAAGACAAGGAACTCTGCTCATGGAGACCTATTTCATGTTTTAATGAGGTTGACATAGTAAAAGAACTATCCTCATGTTCCTTGTTTCATTTTTTAACGAGCTTGACAGAAGACAAGGAACTTTGCTCCAAATCCCTTGTTTCATTTTTTAAGGAGCTTGATACAAGAAAAAACCCCAAGGTATCACCTAGGCTCATCTGGAAAAAATCAGCTGATAAAAATGGCAACCACGAGATGTAAAATGGGAATGGTTTCATTTTTAGACAAGCTTGAAACATGGGAAACTATGCTTGAGTATACTTGAAGGAGGTTTCATTTTTCACAAGCTTGAAACATGAGAAAAACTGTGCTTGGATTTGGTTTCATTTTTACACAAGCTTGAAACAAAGATAAACTATGCTTAAGATAAGTTTGTCTGCCCCCCAACATAATGACTCAATTCAAGGTACATTCCCCCCAAGCTTCATTTCATTCACCTAAGTAGACTACTAGTTACTAACAGGTGGATGGAATGAAGGTTCACTTACGAGATCAAGTGAAAGACTCGATTGGAATTTTACGAGATTTAATCAAAGACTCGAATTAGAAGGGGATTTCATTAAATTTTTTACAAGCTTGATAGATGAAAAGAACCATGCTCAATATCCCTTGTTTCATTTTTTAAGGAGCTTGACACAAGACAAGGAACTCTTCTCATGGAGACCTATTTCATGTTTAACGAGGTTGACATAGTAAAATAACTATCCTCATGTTCCTTGTTTCATTTTTTAACGAGCTTGACAGAAGACAAGGTACTTTGCTCCAAATCCTTTGTTTCATTTTTTAAGGAGCTTGGAACTTTTGTTCTGTGATCCTTATATTAATTGATAGTTTTAACATTTATCTTCAATTATGTTTCAGTTTTAAGGTTCAAAACAATGTCACCTGAACACATATGATGCAACTATATGAGAAAAGGAAAAATTTTCATTTCAATGAAAAATAAACTAATCAAGGGAAGAATTTCAATCAATAATGCTTCATGCAAAAATTCCTTCCACTAACTTTCATTTTCGTCTTCCCAATGCAATACCAAAAGTAAAAATGATTTTATTTTCACATTAATGCAATCAATGTAATCTAGTGCAAAAGAGAAAAAAATAATGAAAACAACTCAATAATCATGAAAATATTTTTCACATTAATGATTTTGAATGCAACAAATGCTTCGAAAACTACTTAAAAGATAAACGTTTTCACTTTCACTTTTCAAAACACAAAATTCAAAGAAAATACTTCCTTTCAGTTCAATCAAAACAAACAATTTTGTAATCTATTGCTTGCCAAATGGAACTAAAGTGACTTTCAAAGCATGTACTCAATTCGACACTAATGAAAACAACTTAATACCCAAGAATCAAAAGTGATTTTCAAAATACGTCCAAACACAAAAAGACTCTTTGAACAATGGTAATTGATCTCTAAAGAGAAGACCAATGAGTGAATGAAGGATGACCTAGAGGTCGTAGAAACCCTAGAAGGAAAATCAAACTCCAAACACACTTAAACCAAATCAGGAGGCAATTGTAATCAGAAAAACATGTCAAGCAAGACAAGGACACTAAAATAACACTAGTAAGCCACTGACAAAAGGAAAAATACTGAAAACAAGAAGACAAACCCCAATTTTCTTTAACCTCTGATATCATTGCACTTGTTAAGAGAAAAGAAGTGATCGTCAATATTGTAATCAACATATCCGTGATGTCATCATGATTATCAAGGACAAAAATTCGATGGTCGAGAAAGATAAAGACAAAGAAAAAAAATTTCAAGAGTAGCACAAATTAAGAATCTTCAAGCAATTACCAGAAAGTGAAAATAGTTAAAGACAAGTAAACAAGTCTGGGAATGGACAGTTGGTGAAACTCATCACAAAAACAAGGTGAAGGATTGAATGGAAAGGATCATAGGCTCCCTAGTGGAGTCACCATTTTTTTGTCTAGGTAAATCCTATCAGTGAATAGAGATGATCCCTCTAGCCCAATAAGCGGGTGTAGCAACCGAAGTGATAATCTACCAAACACTTTCCTAAGTTACAATTGAAAAGAGAGATGAAGAATATGGCCTACCTCATTCTGATGCTATCTCGATCTCCTTTGTTTAAGACCTTGGATCACTTGCATCATGGGCTCGTTCCTACTGTTCACATCATATATGCACTTGCACAACAGATCAAGACACAACAAGGCATCCAAATACAAATGGAATATTCAAAAGTAACCTACTTAACTGATCAAGGAATGTTAAGCTAAATAAGACATGAGCATACACATTTAGAGAAAACGAACTAACAATTGTATATTAATAGAAAATAAAGGGAAGAATACAACCAAGCCTTGATGTTGATAAGCTCTCCTTGAATGAATATCCAAGTCCAAGCTAAGCTCTCCAAACACTCCTTCTCCAAGCCAAATGAGTAGCATATAGGCACAATCTTAGCATAAGGGTGCAAATAGGAATAGACCAACAAACAAACCATTTGGGAATGGGAGAGGATGAATATATAGGTTGGGAAAGGGAGTTGGGATCTCTCCAAAGATAGGAGTAGGACCTTATCTCAAGGAGGTAGCTCATAGGGATAAGACCAAGAGGCCAAGTTGGGAGAATTTGACCTCATCTATGTCAAACAACCTCCAAATCGTCACTCTGGAAGCTTATAGATCACGAAGATTTTCATCCTCTTTGGGAAAATTTCCTTTTTGGGATCATCGCAGGTATACAAGTGAACATAGCGATTCCATCACGGGTCAAGTGCAGTGCAATAGGCGATCATCATTGTTTTTAGTCTCATAAGCACGGTGATTCTAACATTAGGGTTTTAGAGCTATTTCTTTCAGGGAAAGCTCAAGGCATTTTCCAAAAAATGTCTTAGGAAGGATCTGAGCTACATAAATGAATGAGTACACTGCATAATGGTCATGTTTCGATGACTTCGGGGTATGTCACAGGGAAGTGCAGGAGGTGTGACAAATACTGTGTAACAAAGGGAGCCCCTTTACATCAGAGAAGAACATATAAATTCAATGGTTGTCATTAGCACCCACAACATCATCGCCAATGATCCCCAACTTGCACCAAGATACCTAGCTACACAAGAGAAATAAATCACACATTTTGAGAACACCTCGAGATTGATAGGGAATGAAAGCCAATAGGCATGCCAAAGGAGATGGGGCACCCTCCCATACATCCTAGGGATGAGGGAGTATCATTCCCCTGAAAGGATGAGAGATGCACTAGAAAAGGACCCCACTATATAAGAATGTATTGCAGAGACTCAAAATCAATTGGATTGGTTTAAAACTTAGTCCACCCTTTCTATTGGGTATGCTAGAAGGTAGAAAGGAGGGAGAAGAAAGAAAGAAGTGGGAGGAAATAGAGAAACATGAAAGGTTTTATCCACGAGGAAACTCCATCAACGGATTCCTGGGATGTCAGAGAGTCAACAAGAGCTATAAAAGATATGGACATAGAATAAGATGTTGAGAGAATGAGCAACACTTTCAATAGGGGGATGATGATGAGGTTCATCAATAGGTAAATTATATGGGCCTTAATGCGACTCTCCAACTTATTAAAATCAACTTTTCTCACATTTCTTTACATATTTTATTATATTTTTCTTGGTGAGAAGGGTAAAGGTGAAATATTATGTCATGTGGTCTAATGTGCATTAATTACAGGATTTAGAGCAGTTTTGGGCTAATTTAAGTGCATGAAATTGAAGTAGACAAGCAAGAGGGGTTTTAGGAGATTGGGTCTTCCTCCTTAACTCCTCAATCACTCGAAGATTCCTCCACTAGATCTCATCAACTTGGAGTTACAAGAAGCCAAGTCCACCAAGTTCATTGGCAACCAAGCCAGTGATAGTTGAAGACAAGTCAATCTCAAGTTTGGGAGCCAATCCTCCCTAATTTTAAGGAATTTGTTGGTAGCTTTAGTTGTATAAATAATAAGGCCTAGGGCCTCATTAGGATTCGACTTTATATTATAGCCAAGAGGCAATTTTGAGCTTAAGATATTGTGACAGTTATTCTCATGTTATGTTTGACATTTTGGTGATAATGAAAAGGGTTTCTTTGATTCAACACTGAGTTGACTCAAAGGGCTGGAGCTCTTGGTTTAGAGCCCAATGATCCAAAATGGATTTAGTTTTTCCTCTGGATAAAAGTCTTTAAATGAAGATGAAAGTGGTATCAGAGCAGTGAAGCATAGTCGTTGGATCAATCAGATCAACGAACGAGAGTGAGGGAAATAGATGGCTAGGATTAAGTCACACAAAATAATGTTAAGAAATGAAGAGATCAGATTAAGCCACGCGTTAGCAGAATAGAGGAGTAGTATTCCTAAGTGGTAAGCACTATCTCGCTTGCTTATAAAATGGTAAATGATATTCCTCAATTTCATGCAATTAACCTTAGCGGACGACATGTAGCATGAGAAAATCACTTTTCTCGCATGCTCTCGATTTGATATCGATCGTGCAAGAATTCATGCGAGATTGCAAGATAGCCGTTGGATCATGTGGGGTTGATCAAGGGTGGAGATGGGCCAAGATAGTTGGCGAATGGGTGATGCGATAGCTGTTGGATCGGACGAGACTTGGTAATGGATATGATAAACTTGTATTTATTTTGGTGTCGGGATCTCCATAGGAAAAAGGCTGGATGGTCAGGGTCAACCCCATGACCGTTGATCCTTTGATTTTATGTTATGACATTGCAACTACATATGGTATATCAATACCATATCGCCAAAAGAAAACCAACATGCTGAAGGGTGGGACTTTGTTAACCAAGCCACCAATTTTTTGTAATAAACCATTGTAGGTGCCGAACCCGCCCTACCACTAACGCGTAGTCCGAGGTGGTTTTATGCATGTCGAGGAATTTTTTTCCAAACAGAGTGTGGTTTTGCAAGGATAGAGGTGGTTTTGTACCATTCTAGGGGGTTTGGAGGTCACAGTGGCCAAATATGGTCGATTTTATACTCGTTTGACTCAAAATCTCGAGTTGAACGTAGTGGTGATGTTCATTTTCTTATTTGAGACTCTGTTTTCGAGCTCATACCTGTAACATAAATTTAAAGAAAAAATAAAGAGGTTAGCACTGGAAGTGGAAGGACTAGGAGACGTAGCCAGAAATTTTGGTGAACTCCTTTTTCATAATACCTTTTTCATTAATGGATCAAGTGGTATCAGAGCAACATGGTTTTTAAGGCTTTACAAGTTTGTGTGGAGATTTGAATGCTTACTAGGTTGAGGCTCGGACGAGGTGAAGGTGAACTTGTTGAGGCAAATCCAGAGATTGGAAGGGTCTTTTCACAAAGAAGGATGGCAGATGAAACTCCAGTTGGGTCAAAATCTCAATTCTTGGATAGTTTCATGACAATACATGCAATGGTGGAAGAGATATGCGAGTTTAAGAAGAACAAAGATGAAGGCACTTCATCACCTAAAGATCAAGAAGATAAGGGAAAGGGAGGAATTCTTCCTCCACCATATCCTCCTTCATCACCATCATCGTCATCATCATCCTCTTCCTCTCATAAATCTAGGCCTTCTAAGAAGAAGAAGAAGAAGAAATCCTCTTTGATCAAATTAGATGTAAAATTTGATTTGTCAATTTATGATGGAGAACTTAAGGTTGAAAAGCTTGATAATTGGATAAGACATATTGAAGTATATTGTAGGGTGTAGTAGAAAGTTGTTTCAGAAAGAAAGAAGATCCAGCTTGCTAACCGCACTTGTATGGTGGGAAGGAAAAACACAAGCAGATCTCCAAAACATGGTAAAATCATTTCAACTTGGAATGAATTTGTTTCTGCTATTAAAACACAATTTTATCCTTTGGCTTATATGTAACAAGCAATGATGAGTTGGAAAACACTACGTCAATTAAAAGGTAAAAGTGTTCAAAGTTATACTCAGGAATTCCATAAGAGAGCTTTAACATTAGGCATATCATTGGACTCACCAAATACATTGTTGAAATACATAGGTGGTCTTCATAGTTATTTGAGGCATACCATACTTATGTTAATCCAACTAGCTTAGATGATGTATCGGTTCAAGAAAATAATCTAGAATCTAGAGGAAAAAATGTAACCCAAGATGTTGGGAAATCATCCAAACCTATTGAAAGAAAGAATAAAGGCAAAAAGAAACTTAAATGGAAGGAGAAGAAAACAAACACTGTGAAGAAGGATAAACCTTCACGTAATCATTGTAAGAAAGAAGGACACGATGAGGCACACTGATGGTCATTGCAGCTGGAATTGAAGCCTAAGAAGTTTGGGAGTAAAGAGTGAAATAATGCTGCTGCTATTCAAAAAGACTTGGGATCAAATTTAGGTGATGAGACAATGGTTACAGCTATAGGTATAAAAGGTAAAGATTCTAAAGCATCTACAAGTACTTCTTCGCATTCTATTGATAATGATAATGATGAGAGGAAAATAAATGAGTGGTTTCATACTAGAGTCAATTCCAAGCATACTAAAATTGATACATTATTTGATATTGGGTCACAAGTTAATTTGATTTCTGAAGCAATTGTAAAGAAGTTGGGTCTAGGAGAAAACCTCATAAAAAGCCATATCCATTAGGTTGGGTGTGTGATATAACTAAGCTACAAGTTCCGAAACAATGTAAACTTTTTTTTGCTATTGGGTCAAAGTTTGTAGATGAGGTTGAGTTAGACATAGTCCCATTGGACATATGTGGAATTGTATTAGAAATTCCATGCTTGTACGATAGAAATGCTATTTTCTATCGAAATGAAAATAAGTATCAACTCACTAAGGATGGAACTGAATATATTGTAAGGGCTCATAAACTCGAAGATAATTTCTCTCTCATAAATTCAGGACAGATGAAAAGAATTATAATTTCAAGTAAACAATTTTTACTTATGATTGTAAAAGCAAAGGATATTGATAAATCTGATGCATTCCAAGGTTGTAATCCTAAACAAAAAGTAGATCTAGTTAAAGTTGTTTCTGATTATGATAGTCTATTTCAAGAGCCTAAAGGGTTTCCACCTAAGCGAGAGGTAGAACATGAGATTTATTTGCAGCAAGATGCTCCACTACCTGACATTGGAATGTACAGGTTATCAGCTATAGAGAATGCAGAGATAAAGAAGAAGGTATAGGAGTCACTCGATCAAGGGTTTATTCAACCAAGCACATCACTGTGTGGATCACCTATTGTGTTAGTGTGAAAGAAAGACGGTTCATGGAGAATGTGCATTGATTTTAGAGCATTAAATAAAATCAAAATAAAGAATCCTTATCCTCTTCCTCATATTGATGATTTATTAGATCAGTTAAAAGATGCAATTTACTTCTCTAAATTGGACTTGCGAAGCGGCTACCATCAGATCAGAGTCACAGAATAGGATGTATGGAAGACTGCTTTCAAAACAAAGCAAGGACTCTATGAATGGATGGTTATGCATTTTGGCTTAACTAACACTCCAACTACATTCATGCGAGTCATGAATGATGTATTTAGACCATTCATTGATAATTTTGTAATAGTCTATTTAGATGATATTCTTGTTTTCAGTAGAACATGGGATGAACATGTAAAGCATGTAAAGCAAATTTTAGATGTTTTGAAAAGAGAAAATCTCTATGTAAAACTGTCAAAATGTGAATTTGGCAGAACAAGTTTGAATTATTTGGGTTATGTTGTAGGGGGTGGCGAATTGAAAATAGATCCCTCTAAGGTTGAAGTCATTGTAAATTGCCCTAAGCCCAATACTGCTATAGAAGTTAGAAGTTTTTCAGGGGAAACACAATATTGGAGAAAGTTTATTGCTAACTTTTCTTTGATTGTAGCTCCTTTAAATGCTTTGACCAGTGTGAAACATGTGTTTCAAAGGGGAGGCAAACAACAAAAAGCCTTTGACACATTGAAAGAAAGGATTAGTACAACACCAATACTAGCACTGCCAAATCTTCAACATCCATTTGAGATCGAGACATATGCAAGTGAATATGCCATGGGGGCAATGTTGATGCAACACAGAAAGCCTATTTGCTTTCATTCTGAGACATTTACATCAGTAGTAGTTAACTATCCTACATATAATAAGGAATTATATGCATTAGTTCAGAGTGTTAAAAAGTGGAAACATTACATAATAGTAAAGAAACAATCATACACACAAATCATCAACCACTATAATACTTACAGTCACAAAATAAATTGCAAAAATTACAACATTATAGGTGGATGGGTTTACTACAACAATTTCATCTTGTTATCAAATTGTTGTGCTATACAACAACCCCCCATTTCATATAATCTTACTTTAGAAAATTATAATATGAAATGGGTCCCCTTAAGATTAACTTGGTATTAATCCATCACTCTTCTAAAGGTTCAAAAACAAACAAAACATTTTAAAAACCTTTTTGAAATAATCAGTCTTAAAAATAAAACGAATAATTATTTATTGTTGCGATGAAGCAATCGCAAGATCGCATATCGCAACAACAAAGGATGCATAACCATGACCCATTGATTCTCCCCGATGCGATAAGAGCGAGTAACCAACAGTTATCGGGAAAACAAATAATAAAAGGCCCCTCCCCTTTGCTCCGATACGATATCACAATCGGCAATCGGGGAATGTGATATGAATATAACAAACTCTCCTCCTTAAAACTCCCGATGCGAGTCAAGCGATATCGCTATCGGCGATCGAGAATTCCATAAAAACTTAAATAAGATTGCCCAAGGCTTCCTCCGATCGTCGATTGCGATGAACCCAAATGGGACTTTCGAAAAGGATTGCTATGATTTCGCTATATTATATTAATTATCATTAAAAGCCTTTTCTCTTCCCGATAGTGATTCGATTGCGTCCAACCGCCAAAAAATCAAATCCACGCTTACACGATTATTTGGCAAGTAAAGGATATAATGAGCATTTAAATGATTGACAGGTTTTAACGACCAATTAATGAGAAGTTATGCCTAAATCCCTTCAGAGATTGTATTCGCGGGAGCCTTATGATAAATCTTCCATTATTCATTAATTGACGCAATTCCTCCATACTTGGTTTTCGCCATCTATTCTTCGCATTACGCTCATTTTTCTCTTGTGCAGAGTTTTTCCACAGTAACGATTCCAGACCAAATGGGGAAGAAATCTAAGAAGTCTGGAACGACTTCAGCTTTTATGGTAACAGGACAACATGCCACCGATCCGAGACCAAGCAAAAAGGGATTAATCTCAGATACCACATGTCTCAGCCTTGGCAGAAATACTTGGAAAAATATTTACAACCTAGTTGAAGCCGAGGAACCTCAGCAAACATCGGTACGAGCTACAGCAGGTTCAAGCCGGAAATATGAAGCTACTTTAAAAGATTTGGCTGATTCCTACCTACACAGGATAGCGGCCCGAGAGAAAATTCTTCCGTATACAGATGTGGTGAGATGGGCAATTGAAGAAATTCCAATTACAGATAGAACATTCTGCACTATTGATGGGAGAGTATTCGGTTCATTTCAGCCCAATGATTTCAGACAAATGTACCATTTGCCTGAGCCAGAGAAGAAGTATAATAAAGCATTCCTGGAGAAGTTTCGAGATGAGAATGAAACTGAGTTGGAGCCTATACGAGAATGGAGATAGAACCTGACGAAACAAAAACATGAGTCTTTGGGTAAGTACTCCGTCGAATCCTTATGCTCTCCTTATTGTTATGTTGGAGTCATGATGTGTCGATTGTGGGGATTGCATGATTCTTCAAAAATTTCCATAGAGATGGTACCTTTGATGGAAGCAGCATGCAATAGTGAAATCATGGATTGGGGGACTATATTATCGGATAAGTTGGCTACAACTATTCTTGAATTCAGAAACAAATCCCGTGTTACTGATAGGTTCATCCCTCCATTTTACTTTAGTGCCTATATTTTGGCTACCCTCTGTTTTAATTCTGAGTTTCCTGTGTTAGGGTGGAGATGGACTCCACAGGACCCTATGCCTATTCATATCTACCACCAAAAATTATGGAAATCTCATTATAAACATCATTTATTCCAAGTCTGCAAGGAATTCATGCTACCTATTTACTATGCAATTTTTGATAAACCTGCCCCTAAGATCTCCTCTCAGGCAGAGATTGACTTGACAACCTTAGGAACCTAGTTTGGAGAAGAAAAATTCACTTATGTAAGAGTTTTTGGCAGTCAGGCCAGGCCTCATGTCCTCCCCTTGTACATACCAGACAAGCTATTAGCTTGCGAAATAGCATATCAGCTTACAACTGCATCAGCCACAAAAACTCTCAGAAATTCAAAGAAGAAATTTTGGCCTCCTTTTCCTCTAAGGTGTGGCGTCTATACTCTACATGATTATAAACATGCAGAGAAAGAAGCAGAAAAAATTAACATCCTAAGTCTCGCCACTTTGCCTAATAGATGTTTCGATCCGAAGAAAGTCATCTATAATGCCCTAGACTAGGCCAAACTCACTAAATTTGAACATAAGGAAGATGAGTTTGATGGCTTGTTCTCCTCAGCCGAGTCAATATTCCAGGTGCAGCAGCTAGCTAGAATGAGATATCATGATGACGGGTTAGTAGAATTTAATAAACTTAGAGAGCAGAGGTTACAAACTCTGCCTCTAGATTTGTTAGTTACTGCCTCAATGATACAATCAAGCGAGCCTGAGCAGCAGCTTACCAGCGAACCTCCTGCTACATACGAAATCTATGAAGAAGTCCAAGAAGAGAGCAGGAGGAACTCCGGAGGCTAGAACAAGACGAGGCAAAGAGGAAAGAACAAGAAGAGGAAAAGAGGAAAGAACAAGAGGAATCACAGAGGAAAGACAGAGAGGAAGTAGAAAAGAAAGAACAGGAGAGAATACGGGAGGAGGAGCAGAAAAAGAAGCAGGAGCAGAGCAGCAAGGAGTTGAGTGTCGATACTCAAATGGACCCAAGATTGCTTGAGGAATGGCAACAGTTTAATACAATTATAAGCAATCTTGAGAGCTCAATGGATGCCGATACATCCAAAGCGGCCGATACACAAGATACAACATCAAAGGAGGTTCCAAGCAAAGGAACCAACGGTCTACCCCCAACTACAGTAGTGGAAATAAGTCCCCAGAATCCTTCCGATCAAATTATTTTGCAGGTGGAGGACATTCCTCCACTGGATGTTTTCTATAGCCCAAAACACAGGGCCGTAATAAAACGACAGCGGAAAAGGAGAAGGATTGATCAACCTTCTCTGTTCCCTGAACAAACGATAACAGCCAATGTGGTATGGAGGGAAGAATTCGACCCCTCCGATGACCTGACAAAGTTATCTCAATATGCTGGTGCCTATCGGCAGCCACCATGGATAAGGCATTGGAGGTAAGCAATTTGTTGAAAGAAAAGGATCAAGTGATCGCTTCACTGCAAGCACAACTATCGGAGGAACAACAGAAGTCAAACCAACTACAACAGCAACTGTCCACGCAAAAATAGTTAAATAACCAGCTCAACAAACAGTTGCATGAAGAGAAATAGAGGATCGATTCGGGAGCAATTTAGAGACAGAAAGAATTATCAGAGGCATTATCAAAGTTGAAGGCGATGAATGAACAGATGGCAAAGACAAAAGATGAGCAAATTGCTCAATTATCAGCTCAAGTAGAGAGGTTCAAGAGTCTTCCCCAGCCTGCTGAGTTCAGAGCAGAGGCAATGCAGATTAACAAGGCATTAATAACACAAATAAGATTGTTGTGTCGTGAAATTGCTCAAGTTGAACCTTTGTGCGACATAACAACATCTATAATAGACAAATCAGTTGATGCGAGGCAGGATTTAGAGCAAGCCGATGACACTTTGACAGATTTTCTTACTTGGCAGGACTCTAATGAGGGACAGGCAGCAAACTTGCCCAAAATTTTAGAATCCCATAAAGAAATCCTATTCATGGAGTGGCAGTCCCAATTAATGAAAGCAGAGAGAGCGGTTTCTAGATGCAAGTTATCTACGAACAATTTAATTGACTTGATCAATAATACTCTCTATTTATCTAACATGATTTCTCAATGTACACTAGGTAAACTATTATCAGCCAAGACATTGGAGCAGCCATGTAACCAAGAGCTAGAAAAGAATGGGAGATTGATCTCAGGAATTAAAAGTTTAACTTGGGACACCTATTGGTTGTTCCTGGTAAAACCATACAGCTAGAGAGCCGCCCTCAAATGCCTAACAGATGAAATCGGATGTATCATTCCCGATATACATGATGCCACCTATGCTGCTCAAATCAATTCTCGTCTCAGCCGCCCTCAAGAAGTGGAACCAATGCTAGCAATATGCCAACTCAGTACAAAGGGCAAACAACCAGAATGATGAATCATTGCTGCCGATTACCAGATCACTGTGGGAGAGATATTCAAGATCAGATTATACCAATTTAGTAGCATTTTAATTTTGTAGTTTGTTAGCTTAGTTTAGTATTTATAGACCCTTTCATGTATTTAGAAAGGGTCGTAAGTTTTTGTATATGACTTAAGCCTGAAGTTTCACTACTGTACTTCAGGCATATTCTTTTATGAAAACTGGACCAATCTTTCCAAATTTTGATAATGAAGCTTTGATGT
>APFE031061066.1:82698-129091 GCA_000404065.3 Pinus taeda | reverse complement strand
TGGGTTGAAGCAATTCCATTAAAGACAACAAACTCTGAAGGAATTATAGAATTCATAGACCAGTTCATCATTACCAGGTTTGGTGTCCCAAATGCTCTTGTTTTTTATAATGCATATTATTTCTATGGAAATGAAATGTTTGAGTTTTCTATCAAAAGATAATTTAAATTGAAATATTCTGCAAATTACTATCCCCAGAGTAATGGTCTGGTAGAATCTACCAATAAAAATCTACTCAAAATCATTAAGCAAACTATCGAACAAAATCATAAAACTGGCACAAATCTTTAATATTCGCACTACGGACTGATAAAATAACGCAGAAGGCCTCTATAGGTACTTCTCCATTCAACCTTGTATATGGGAAAGAAGCCGTACTACCGACCAATCTAGTGCTTCTTTCTCTAGCCCTAGTTCAGTTTATTGAAGAAAGACCCTCTTCTTCTATCCAACTCAGACATGATCAAATTTTAAAATTAGAAGAAGAGAGAGAGAAAGCCAAAATTACTCATGATAAACATCAACAGATAATCAAGTCATCATTTGATTCAGCTTCGTCTAGTTCTAAACAGTTGCAGGTTGGTGATCTAGTTCTAAAATGGGACAAAGCACATGAGGATAAAGGTAAACACACCAAATTCCAAAAGATGTGGCTTAGACCATTTCAAATCAGCGAGAAGATAGGCCATTCAACATTCATATTACAAGATCTATCAGGAAAGAGGGACTCTCTTCCTGTTAATGGCCCCATCTTAAAGAAATTATTCAAGTGAGGAGGTAACCCCTTCTCTTTTAAATTCAGTAGGATTTGCAATTTTTAGGACCATTAGGAAATAAAGTTGTAAAATAGCTTCTATTGGCCTTTGCTATATTGAAATGTTGCTCGGAAAAAGTACTTTTAAATATTTACTTTTGTAAAATAGAAATCTTAAACAAAAGGGACAATTTCTAGGAAATTAGGTATATTAACATTCTAAAGACCCCATTTTATTTTTGTGAAAATCCTCTCAACATTTAGAACTACTGTAAATCATTTTAATGTTTTCAAACTGGCCACAAAAGGGTTACCAATATCAAAACAGAGATTGATTCAATCTTAGCATCCTCAACTCTTACCTTGTCATCCATTTTCTCTTAAGGAGAAAATTGTCCATCCCATTCATCTAAGTTTATGATTACTCAGAGTATAATTCTAAAATATATGATATAAAGATAAGGGGTATTATCGCAAGCCTGCTTACCATGATCATTGGGAAATAGTCTAACCAACATTACCAACACTGCATACCAAAACAGGGTAATGGCTTATAAGCATAAGACAAGGGGTCTCATCACGAGCGAGCTTGTTCGATTAGATTACAACCAGTGAATGGCATTGTCAAATCAGTTGGCAACCAAACCAGGACAATGGCTTTTTATCTTACAAAAAATGGAAAAGAAAAGAAATACAAAATATGAAAACATGTTTTGAATTCATTCTTTTAATCATACTCTGAGATGGGAAGGGTTCGTGAACAATCAAATGGTTAAAAGGTATCCCTGTCGAAACTATGAACGTTTGCTGGCAGCAGAGGCTCTACCTATGACAAAGGAGTCAATTAAAAAGGCTAAGTTGGAAAGGTGTTTTGTTATCATTATCAACCAATAAAGGCCAATTTAAAACTTAGAATGTATTTAGTTTTAACAAGAGAAAGAATTAGCAAAAGGCATGCCTTTATTATATTCAGAATGTGTGTATACTTATTTATATTAGAACTTTCCTTTTTGATAAGATATCTATGTAAAGAAAGTTCAAATATTCCAATAACTTTTTCAGAGATAACTTCTTCCAACGAATTGCCAATTGTTGTGCTATACAACAACCCCCCATTTCATAAAATCTTACTTTAGAAAATTATAATATGAAATGGGTCCCTTTAAGATTAAATTGGTATTAATCCATCACTCTTCTAAAGGTTCAGAAACAAACAAAACATTTTAATTTTTTTTTGAAATAATCGGTCTTAAAAATAAAATGAATAATTCTTTATTGTTGCGATGAAGTGATCGCAAGATCGCATATCGCAACAACAAAGGATGCATAACCATGACCCATTGATTCTCCCCGATGTGATAAGAGCGAGTAACCAACAGTTATCGGGAAAACAAATAATAAAAGGCCCCTCCCCTTTGCTCTGATACGATATTGCAATCGGAAATCGGGGAATGCGATATGAATATAACAAACTCTCCTCCTTAAAAATCCCGATGCGAGTCAAGCGATATCGCTATCGGCGATCGGGGATTCCATAAAAACTTAAATAAGATTGCCCAAGGCTTCCTCCGATCGCCGATTGCGATGAACCCAAACGCGGCTTTCGAAAAGGATTGATATGATTTCGCTATATTATATTAATTATCATTGAAAGCCTTTTCTCTTCCCGATAGTGATTCGCTTGCGTCCAACCACCAAAAAATCAAATCCACGCTTAAACGATTATTCGACAAGTAAAGGATATAATGAGCATTTAAATGATTGACAGGTTTAAACGGCCAATTAATGGAGCAGTTATGCCTAAATCCCTTCAGAGATTGTATCCGCGGGAGCCTTATGATAAATCTTCCATTATTCATTAATTGACACAATTCCTCCATACTTGGTTTTCGCCATCTATTCTCCGCATTACGTTCATTTTTCTCTTGTGCAGAGTTTTTCCGTAGTAATGATTCCAGACCAAATGGGGAAGAAATCTAAGAAGTCTGGAACGACTTCAGCTTCTATGGTAACAGGACAACATGCCACCGATCCGGGACCAAGCAAAAAGGGATTAATCTCAGATAACACATGTCTCGGCCTTGGCAGCACTACTTGGAAAAATATTTACAACCTGGTTGAAGCCGAGGAACCTCAGCAAACATCGGTACGAGCTACAGCAGGTTCAAGCTGGAAATCTGAAGCTACTTTAAAAGATTTGGCTGATTCCTACCTACACAGGATAGCGGCCCGAGAGCAAATTCTTCAGTATACGGATGTGGTGAGATGGGAAATTGAAGAAATTCCAATTACAGACAGAACATTCTGCACTATTGATGGGAGAGTATTCGGTTCATTTCAGCCCAATGATTTCAGACAAATGTACCACTTTCCCGAGCCAGAGAAGAAGTATAATAAAGCATTCCTGGAGAAGGTTCGAGATGAGAATGAAACTAAGTCGGACCCTATACGAGAATGGAGACAGAACCCGGCGAAACACAAACATGAGTCTTCGGGTAAGTACTCCGTCGAATCCTTATGCTCTCCTTATTGTTATGCTGGAGTCATGATGTGTCGATTGTGGGGATAGCATGATTCTTGAAAATTTTCCATAGAGATGGTACCTCTGATGGAAGTAGCATGTAATAGTGAAATCATGGATTGGGGGACTATATTATCGGATAAGTTGGCTACAGCTATTCTTGAATTCAGAAACAATCCAGTGTTACTGATAGGTTCATCCCTCCATTTTACTTTAGTGCCTATATTTTGGATACCCTCTGTTTTAATTCTGAGTTTCCTGTGTTAGGGTGGAGATGGAATCCACAGGACCCTATGCCTATTCATATCTACCACCAGAAATTATGGAAAACTCATTATAAACATCATTTATACCAAGTCTGCAATGGATTCATGCTACCTATTTACTATGCAATTTTTGATAAACCTGCCCCTAAGATCTCCTCTCAGGCAAAGGTTGAATTGACAGCCTTAGGAACCTATTTTGGAGAAGAAAAATTCACTTATGTAAGAGTTTTTGGTAGTCAGGCCAGGCCTCATGTCCTCCCCTTGTACATACTAGACAAGCTATTAGCTCGCAAAATAGCATATCAGCTTACAACTGCATCAGCCACAAAAACTCTCAGAAATTCAAAGAAGCAAGTTTGGCCTCCTTTTCCTCTAAGGTGTGGCGTCTATACTCTACATGATTATAAACATGCAAAGAAAGAAGCAGAAAAAATTAACATCCTAAGTCTCGCCACTCTACCTAATAGACGTTTCGACTCGAAGAAAGTCATCTATAATGCCCTAGACTAGGCCAAACTCACTAAATTTGAACATAATGAAGATGAGTTTGATGACCTGTTCTCGTCAGCCGAGTCAATATTGTAGGTGCAACAGCTAGTTAGAATGAGATACCATGATGATGGGTTAGTAGAATTTAATAAACTTAGAGAGAAGAGGTTGCAAATTCTGCCTCTAGATTTGTTAGCTACTGCCCTAATGATACAATGAAGCGAGCCTGAGCAACAGCTTACCAGTGAACCTCCTGCTACATCCGAAATCTATGAAGAAGTCCAAAGAAGAGAGCAGGAGGAACTCTGGAGGCTAGAACAAGAAGAGGTAAAGAGGAAAGAACAAGAAGAGGCAAAGAGGAAAGAACAAGAGGAATCACAGAGGAAAGATAGAGAGGAAGCAGAAAAGAAAGAACAGGAGAGAATACGGGAGGAGGAGCAGAAAAAGCAGCAGGAGCAGAGCAGCAAGGAGGTGAGTGTCGATATTCAAATGGACCCAAGATTGCTCGAGGAATGGCAACAGTTTAATACAATTATAAGCAATCTTGAGAGCTCAATGGATGTCGATACATCCAAAGCGGCCGATACAAAAGATACAGCATCAAAGGAGGTTCCAAGCAAAGGAACTAGCGGTCTACCCCCAACTACAGTAGTGGAAATAATTCCCAAGAATCTTTCTGATCAAATTATTTTGCAGGTGGAGGACATTCCTCCACTGGTTGTTTTCTATAGCCCAAAACACAGGGCTGTAATAAAACGACAGTGGAAAAGGAGAAGGATTGATCAACCTTCTTTGTTGCCTGAACAAACGATAACTGCCAATGTGGTATGGAGGGAAGAATTCGACCCCTCCGATGACCTCACAAAGTTATCTCAATATGCTGGTGCCTATTGGACAGCCACCATGGATAAGGCATTGGAGGTAAGCAATTTGTTGAAAGAAAAGGATCAAGTGATCGCTTCACTGCAAGCACAGCTATCGGAGGAACAACAAAAGTTAGAACAACTACAACAACAACTGTCCACGCAACAACACTTAAATAACCAGCTCAACATACAGTTGCATGAAGAGAAACAGAGGATCGATTCGGGAGTGATTCAGAGACAGAAAGAATTATCAGAGGCATTATCAAAGTTGAAGGCGATGAATGAACAGATGGCAAAGACAAAAGATGAGAAAATTGCTCAATTATTAGCTCAAGTAGAGAGGTTCAAGAGTGTTCCCCAGCCTGCCGAGTTCAGAGCAGAGGCAATGCAGATTAACAAGGCATTAATAACACAAATAGTATTGTTGTGTCGTGAAATTGCTCAAGTTGAACCTGTGTGCGACATAACAACATCTATAATAGACAAATCAGTTGATGCCAGGCAAGATTTAGAGCAAGCCGACGACACTTTGACAGATTTTCTTACTTGGCAGGACTCTAATGAGGGACAGACAACAAACTTGCCCAAAATTTTAGAATCCCATAAAGAAATCCTATTCATGGAGTGGCAGTCCCAATTAATGAAAGCAGAGAGAGCGGCTTCTAGATGCAAGTTATCTACGAACAATTTAATTGACTTGATCAATAATACTCTCTATTTATCTAACATGATTTCTCAATGTACACCAGGTAAATTATTATCAGCCAAGACATTGGAGCAGTCACGTAACCAAGAGCTAGAAAAGAATGGGGGATTGATCTCAGGAATTAAAAGTTTAACTTGGGACACCTATTGGTTGTTCCTAGTAAAACCATACAGCCAGAGAGCCGCCCTCAAATGCCTAACAGATGCAATTGGGTGTATCATTCCCGATATACATGATGCCACCTATGCTGCTCAAATCAATTCTCGTCTCAGCCACCCTCAAGAAGTGGAACCAATGCTGGCAATATGCCAACTCAGGACAAAGTGCAAACAACCAGAATGATGAATCATTGCTGCCGATTACCAGATCATTGTGGGAGAGATGTTCAAGATCGGATTATACCAATTTAGTAGCATTTTAATTTTGTAGTTTGTTAGCTTAGTTTAGTATTTATAGACCCTTTCATATATTTAGAAAGGGTCGTAAGTTTTTGTATATGACTTAAGCCTGAAGTTGCACTACTGTACTTCAGGTATATTCTTTTATGAAAACTCGACCAATCTTTCCAAATTTTGATAACGAAGCTTTGATGTGAATGTGCACTATTTCCTTTATCTAAAAGTATTTCTGAATCGGAAGAAGGAATTCAAATTGCGATTAGCGTAGGGAATAATTCGCAGCTCATATGGTACTATTATCTATGTCTGAATTTATTCCTTTTATGTGAATTGTTGTTTGGTCATTTATGCTATTATTGAATATATGAATGTGTTTTTAACAGTAAACTTTATACTTTCCACTATTGGATGTTTACAGTTTGCTATTCTCTCAATCATGCATGTATCAGTAATATAAAAAGAGATGTGTAATATTGTTTTATCAATTACTTCGTTCAACTATTTGAATGAAGCAATTATCATTTAAATGAATGTCTTTGTTTATTGAATAGTGTCATCTATATGCCTATCAGCAAACACAGATCGTTAAACGTTGCACTTAAGAATAGAAGCTTCCCAGGATAAAATAGTCATTTACGTTTTCGCTCATAGAATAAGTCCTCCATTTATTATCACTTATTAGAAAACCAATCATTCATCCACCCCCTTTTATTCATTAATGGGAAACTGGTCCCATTATATCCAGTCAGAGCCACCATACCAAACGGAAAAGGAGTTGTATTAAGGTCCAGACCGGGTGGTTATCCCCGATGTTGATGTAACGATTTTCGGGGCATCAACACAAATATAAGAAGGGCATACATAATAAGGTTGCAGAAATGTTATCAAGACCAATTATAAATGCATCCACAATACTTAAGCATAATACAATAATTCATGAAAGTTACATTGAACAATATGCTAAAGACACAGATTTTAAGGATGTATATGCAACTTTAGGTCAACTTTAAGTCATGGCAAGTAGGTAGAAGAATTGGATTATTTCATAAAGGACAAACTCTTATATCATATGGGAAATTTATGCATTCCACAAACTGAAAGAGTTAATATAATTCGAGAAGCACATACTTCTCTCATATTAGGTCATTTTGGTGTAAGTAAAATAGTTGCACAATTACAAAGATTCTGCTATTAGCCATGAATGAATGAGACAATTTCTAGATATATTAAAGGATGTATTATGTGTGCTACAAGCAAGCCAAGTAATAGAAAATTAGGCTTGTATACTCCACTTTCAATTCCTTCTCGTCCTTGGGAAAGTGTTTCCATGGATTTTGTTGGTAGATTGCCAAAGTCTAGAAAGAGTCATGATTATTTGTATGTAGTTGTGGATAGGTTCAGTAAGATGTGTGTTTTGACACCATGTAATAAACAGGTCACAATTGAACAAACTGCAAAGTTGTTCTTTCAAAATGTATGGGTTCATTTTGTGTTACCCACTTCTATTGCATCCAATCAAGATTCTCGATTTGTCGGGAAATTTTGGTCAAGTCTATGGGAGTTAATGGACACAAAGTTAAAGAAGAGAATGACATTTTATCCACAAACAGATGGTCAGAAAGAAGTGGTCAACATGACAGTGATACATTTTCTTCGAGGATATTGCAGCAAGCATCCCAAACTTTGGGATGAGCGTTTGTGTTATGTGCAACATGCTTACAACCATGTAAAACATTCTTCTACTCAGAGATCTCCTTTTGAGACTTGTTTTGGTTTTATACCAAAGTATCCCTTCGACTTTGTCTTTGATAAAGACATAGCAGTTGATGGACACAGTGATGTGGACAAAGCAACCAAGTTCATTAAACAAATCTAGGAAATTCAGCAAGTAGTACAGGAAGAATTGGAAAGAAGCCAAGGAAAGTATAAGGCGCGACATGACAAGAATCCAGTTGAGCATAGTTTTCAAGTTGGTGATCAAGTTTGGTTGTACATCAGTAAAGAAAGACTGCAAAGGGAAGGTAAAAAGTTGAAACCAATTAGATATGGTCCTTTCAAAATACTTGACAAAATTGGTGAAAATGCTTTCTGCCTAGATCTACCAGCTTACATGCAAATCTATTCTGTCATAAATGTTGAAAACTCGTGACTATGTGAGCCCTCACTAATTGACGATCACAAAGAGCAAGGTCAGCTACCTTCCATTGAAGATCTTTTGCCCGAGTATCTCAATGAGCTACAGGAGGACACAGTTCTTGACAAGAGGATAAGGACTTCGCAATGGGGAAATGTTGAGTATATTCAAGTTGGACTCAAATGTACAAATCCAAGTAAAGCATGATGGATAGAGATTGGAAAAGTGAGGGAACTTTATCTTCACTTACTCGACAGCTAAAACCAACTTTTGGTGGACCAAAAGCTTCCAGTGGGGAGGAGTGATCCAAAATGGATTCAGTGTTGCCTCTGAATCAAAGTCTTCAAATGCAGATGAAAGTGGTATCAGAGTAGCGAACATATCAACGAACGATAGTGAGGGAGATAGACGGCTAGGATTAAGTCACGCAAAATAAAGTTAAGAAATGAAGATATCAGATTAAGCCACGTGTTAGCAGAACAGAGGAGTAGTATTTGTAAGCGATAAGCAGTATCTGGTGTGCTTATAAAATGGTAAATGGTATTCCTCAATTTCACGCGATTAACCTTAGTGGGCGACACGTAGCATGAGAAAACCACTTTTCTCGTGCGCTCTCGATCTGATATTGGTTGTGCAAGAATTCACACGAGATTGTGCAATAGCCGTTGGAACACATGGGATTGATTGACGGTGGAGATCGGCCAAGAAAGTTGGCGAATGGGTGATGCGATAGTCGTTGGATCAGACGGGACTTGGTAATGGATATGATAAACTTGTATTTATTTTGGTGTTGGGATCTCTATTGGAAAAAGGCTGGACGGTCGGGGTCAACCCCACGACCACCGATCCTTTGATTTTATGTTATCGCATTATCCCACATTCACTGCAGATTGCAACTACATATGGTATATCAATACCAGATCACCAAAACAAAACCAACATGCCGAAGGGTGGGACTTGGTTAACCAAGCCACCAATTTTTTTTAATAAACCATTGCAGGTGCCGAATCCACCCTACCACTAGTGCGCAGTCTGAGGTGGTTTTATGCAAGATGAGGTAGTTTTTGCTAAACATAGGGTGGTTTTACAGGGACAGAGGTGGTTTGGACCATTCCAGGGGCTTTGGAGGTCACAATGGCCAAATATGGTATAGTTTATACTCGTTTGAATCAAAATCTTGAGTTGAACGCAGTGGTGGTTTTCATTTTCTTATTTGAGACTCTGTTTTCAAGCTCATATCCATAACAACAATTTGAAGACAAATTAAAGAGGTCAGCACTAGAAGTGGAAGGACCAGGAGACGTAGCTAGAAAGTCTGGTGAAATCCTTTATTAAATTTGATTATGTTGATGTGTTTGAATGTGTTTTCAAGTTGTTTATGTGTTTATGTTATTCGCAATATTTTTCGATCCATTGCACTAAGTAACATAAGCAAATTCACACATAGTCTACAATACATTTTTCATTAACAGATCACCCAACCCTAGTAGCAGAGATTCCTCTATTTGTACATGTATCCTTAGATTAGAATCATAGATTAGCTCTTGAAGTTATCTCTGTTTTTAATTTACAAGTCTTTGCATGATTGGTTAGTTTTTATTCTATTAGTTGGAGAAGTAGATCAATGTTACAGTAGTGAAAGAAAATACATCATAAAATCTTATGACAGTGGCCTCATCTTCATCTCCCTCATGGGATCATGGTTTGAGGGCCCCACTCTCACAACCACAAAAATAGATTTATCCCTTGGTTATTACATAGCTTAGGATTTCTTGTTGAGTAGATAATTGTTAATGATTTCTTAGAAGCACCTGCAATTATCATTTTGGTTTCTTGAGTTTGTTGTAGATTAGAAAGAATTCCATTCCATAGATTTAATCCATTAGCCATCAATAAATCAGTTTCTCAAATTCAACTCATCTTTTCCACATTTACATGAAGCAGTGCATAAATGAAGTGAATATGTGTTGTTGCAAGAGTTGCTGATATGCAGGGAGGAACTCATTCCACCAATCTCATCTAAGTTTTCTCAACCTCTCACCAAACCCTACCATTTACCAATTCATATTTCTGTTTTGTAGCCATTGAGGACAACCATCTTGAGAAAATCCAACCATCCTGAAGAGTTTGGTTGATCCTTGGGTAGTGTGCACCTTCCCCATACCTCATTCCACCATCATACACCTTCCCAACACTTCCTTTCACCTGCCCTACCTTCCTACAACTTTCAACCATGTTTCTTGTAGTAAACTAGGACATCTTATAGTAACTACAGGAAATCTTGTAGCAACTACAGGAAACCCTGGAGCAACTACAGGAAACCCTGTAGCAACCTGTTTTAGACTGTTTTGGCCAGAAATAATGATCAAAGCCTAGGGTAGGCCTTAAACTTGACCTCCATACCCTTCAATGCCATTTTTGACCAGTTTAACCATACCTTCCTCCCCTACAAAATATTAGCTTGTTTAGCTTAACATTTACATTTCTAAATTGAAAACCAAAAGGATATTTTCTGCAAATATTTAGCTAGTGCATACATAATTAGTCTTAGAAATGTTAGGGTCATTTCCATGCTTACTTAATCCATATAAAAAGATGATAGAATGAAAGGTTAAATTAGGTCTCTTCTGTAAGTAATGTGTGTTAAGTTTTAGCTAGGTAATTTCATGTCATTTCATAGCACTTTCTATTCAACACTTTCATTTCCTTAACATAGGAAGGAATTTACTTTCTACATTAAAGATAGTTTTACATTCACTGTCAGTAGTCAACCTCCTTCTAGTCAATAGAAGACTAGTTTGAAAAACCCCAGTGGTCTATCGCTCTAGTTGAGAAGTGACAAGAGTAGACTGTTGCATATGTTGTGCATATAGCACTGTCACCTCCAAGTTTGTACAAACCCCAGGTTGATAAAGTAAATTTGGTTTCCCTAGGAGTTGCATCATCCTTCTTTCCTTTTGTTTTGCAATCAACAGACAGTTGCAATTTCTTCTTTATTTCCATTCTGCAAGTAGTTCCATTTAGAAAATAGTTGCAATTTCTACTTTCTTTCCATTTTGCAAGTAATTCTGAAAAAACCCTAAAAGAAAAAAAATAAATTTCTTTCATGCCTCGTAAGAGTAGAGACAACTTAGGAATTGTTTTTCCAAACACCCCCACACCATCAAACAACCAACCTTCCCTCTTCTTCGGTGGATGTGAGCTAGAGGACCCATTAGGCGAAAAACGAAAGATCTCTGAAGAGCCTATTAGGGAAGAAGAAGAAGAAGAAAACATTCCACCAACCGACACTATGGCTGAAAATAGAAATGGGACTGAAAACGAAAATGGAGCTGAGAACAAAATTGAGGGTGATTTTCCCATTAGAGAATCTAATGGAGATGCTAGGATGAAAAACATAAGCCCCTCTTCCCTTCCTCACTTCCATGGTTTAACCTCAGAGGACCCTGATACCTTTTTGTTTGAGTTTACAGTCATCTGTAGAACTTATGATTATACCTCTGATGACCAGAAGTTGAAGTTTCTCCCATCCACCCTTAAGTTTGCAGCATTGCGCTAGTTCATGGGTTCACCTGGGGACAACATCACTACCTGGGCTCAAATGTAGCAAGTCTTCAACAACAAGTACATGGATTATTGTAGGTCCAAAGACTCTAAAGAGGAAATCTTTAGAATGACCTTGGGACATGATGAATTTTTGGAAGATTATGAGGAAATGTTCCAACTCAGCTACAAAAGGGCCAGATGCACTCTCGATCCTGAATCACTCGAGCTAGTTGTTCCTAGAGAGATCAGGGAAGATCTCCTAGAAAACCTAAACATCTTGTCAGGGGGGGCATCTACCAGTTATCTTATGATGATATCAAGACAATTTTCAAAAATCATTCTAGGGTAGCCAAAAAGAAGGGTAGGGCTAGCCAAGCTTTGGCCAATTCATCCTCCTCCAACACATCATCAAAAGTGAAATTGGTAACATGTTGGAAGACTTTAATATTTAAAGGTTTCATACACTTGATCTGCAAATGGACACCATGCAGATCAAGAGGAAGCAGGAGGAAGCATAAAGAGCCTTAGTTGTCTTTTTCCCTAGATGCACCAAGAGGCACCCTAGAAATGAATGTCCATTGAATGTTATAGAGATTTTCTCAGTCTGTGAGGAGAACCACTCCATAGACAAGTGTCCATCTTTGCCTGGATTGAAAGATGTGTATCAAGGAACTGAAGATGTGACTGGACAACTTTGTTATATCAACTAAAGGAGGCCTCATGGACCTCAACCATACCAACAAGGCATGCAAGGGACATCCTACTCATATTACAACCCTAACCACAATGCATCCATTCCCCCTTGGTGTCCTCCTACTCATCCTTCATGGTGCAGACCTTCTCCCTGGTCTTTTGCACCTCAATACCATTCCCAACCTGCCAATCAATCATTCCAGCCATATACTCCCCCTCAAACTCATTGGAATACACAATCATAGGGGTGGAGGGCCCCATACAACCAATCTCTAGCCTTACTACTTCCACTTCCATATTAGTCACAACTCCTTCACCCTGCCCCACCTAAGAAATGTTAGATGCCTACTTTGCCAAATCCGAACCTGAACAACAAGCAGGTACAAAAAGTTTATAGTGGAGAGACATCCTACCATGCCTATGTTGTGGAAATTCAAAAAATCAACCTTAGGTCTGGTAGTGTGCTTCAAAATAATTAACCTCCATCTCCACCTTAGGAGCTTGAAGAGGAAAAGGAAGAGAGTGTTTCTCAAGCCAATCCACCTCCTTTTCCTAAGAGATTAGTCCATCCTAGCCAACACACCCTAGAAGGGATTGAACTTCTAGGTGAATTGAAAAACTTGTGTGTTAAAATCCCACTCCTCCAAGTTATCAAGGATGTCCCCATCTACAACTAGTTGATCAAGGAGAAATGATTCAAACATTCTGGGAGGAGAAAGAAAGACACCTACGATTAATGTCATTGGAAAACTATCTGACTTAATGTTGGGGAGAGCGATCTGCCCGAAGTATCGAGACCCTAGAAGTTTTGTGGTAGATGTGCAGATTGATGGTATCATTGTCCCCCATAACTTGATTCATCTTGGGGCTACCATCAATATGATGAATAAGGAGACTATGCTTAAACTAAATCTCTAAATATCATTAAGGAAGACCACAATAGCCTTGTAGCTTGCAGACAGATTAACAATAGCTCCTAAGGGAGTTGTTGAGGATGTGATGGTCTCCTTTGATTCTTGGGAATACCCTGCTAACTTCATAGTTCTCCAACCTAAGACCAAGTCCATTGGTTATTTTCTTATCCTTGGAAGGCCATGGCTAGCCACTGTTGATGCTTACATAAGTTGCAGGGCTAGGAACATGACCATTAAAAATGGGCATTGGTCCAAACTATTGGTGTTGTACCCTCCTACTCAACCATCTTTAGAGCATGACTTACATTTATGGTTGGAAGAGGAGGAGGAAGATGAAGTATAATCCACCACATCTTACCCAATTTGTACCTTAGATGCTATTATAGGAGGGGGGAAACCTGATGAAGACGACTTGATTGATCAAATCCTCCAGAATCATCCCCCCAACACCATGTCCCTTGATGAGTTAGTAAAGAAAGATGAAGATAACCCTTGGACTGATTTGTGCCTAATTGACTCAATTCCTACTCATGTCAAGATGGTAGAATTCGGTCCAGCTAAAACATTGAAAATCAACCCTTTTTTCTCTACACATTAGGAAAATGAGTTATGTGACATGTTGAGAGAGAATCTGGATGCCTTTTCCTGGAGTTATAAGGAAATGAAGGGAGTGCACCCTTCGATGTGCACACACCACATTTACATCAAGGAAGGCTGAAAGCCAGTATGACAACCTCATAGGAGAATGAACCCAACCCTCAAAGACATAGTTAAAGAAGAACTGCAGAAGTTGTTGGATGCAGGGTTCATTTACCCCATCTCAGATAATGAGCGGGTGTCTCCTCCAGTTTTGGTCCCAAAGAAGAATGGAAGATGGAGGATCTATGTGGACTATAGAGAGTTAAAAAAACCCACCTAGAAAGGCCATTTCCATCTACCTTTCATTGATCAAGTCTTGGATGGTCTTGCAGGAAATAATTTCTTCTCTTTCCTTGATGGATTTAGTGGTTACACTTAGATCAATATCAGGCCAAAGGACCAAGAAAAAACCACCTTCACTTGTCCTTGGGGCACCTTTTCTTATAGGGTCCTTCCTTTTGGAATATGTAATTCCCTTGCCACTTTTCAAAGGGAAGTTATGAGCATCTTTGCAAAGCTATTCCATGATTTTGTAGAAATTTATATGGATGATTTCACTCCCTATGGGTGTTATTTCCTAGAGGCTCTCTCTAACTTGGGGAAAGTATTAAATAAATGCATTGAAATTAACCTATCCCTTATTCCTGAGAAGTGTGTGTTCTTTATGAATACAGGGATTGTTCTAGATCACTCAACATCCTAGGAAGGACTGCTAGTGGACCCAAATAAATTGTTATCATAAAGAGGGTCCCTACTCCTCAGAAGCAGAGGGATGTTAGAAGTTTCTTGGGCTTAGTTTGATACTATAGGAGATTCAAAAAGGACTTCAACAAATTAGTCTCACCTTTGTTTGAACTATTAACCAAGGACTTTGAATTTTTCTTGTTAGAAAGATGCTAAGAGGCCCTAAAAACCTTAAAGGACAAGTTGACTACTGCATCCATACTCCGAGGCCCAAATTGGGCTCTTCCTTTCCACATCCATGTTGATGCCTCAGGAAACGTTATAGGAGAATCTATAGGCGAGATATATGACAAGTTGCCTTATGCCATTTATTTCTTCAACAAAAAATTTTCCAAGGTTGAATTGAAGTATACTGTGACTGAAAAAGAGCCCCTAGTGGTTGTCCATTCCTTGAATAAATTTAGACATTACATCACTGGTTGCCAGAACTTTGTACATACTGACCATGTTGCTATTAAATATTTGATGTGAATGTTGTAGGTTTTAACCCCGTATAGAAATTACCTGCATACAAATTCTAAAACATAGAAAATAAACAATGGCGAGAGAATAAAACATAAAACAGATGTACACAAATATTTTCCCCTAGATCCCAAAACTGCGATTACCAGATTTATTTTTCATTATATCCTTTCAATGTTACAATACATATATATACATTCCTAAGCTTCCATAAACCCCAATACATTAATCCTAGATTAGAACATAATCGGAGTTCCCTTGACTAAATCTATAAAATACCATGGACAAAAAATTATCATGCCCAAAACCATGTGCGAAATCCATGCACAAAACCATAGGTAGGTCCACCCACCTAATATAGGGTCAAAAAAAATTTCCTGGGTTTCTGCCTCGGACCCCATGCAGGGGGGCTACCACCCCCTTGCATATTCCTCGACAGGGGTGGTAGTTGCGCCCCCTCCAGTGACTCCCATGCTGCACCTAGCGCAATGTACGGGGGTGTCTACCATCCCCCCTATAGCCCCCCCCACGCATGGGGTAGTCGTGGAAATAATATAACACACATAACATTCTCCCACTTGTTGTTTTATTTCCACAAGGGGCCATAGGAGAGCTTTAGTCATTGGTCCAACCCTGTAATGCCCATGGTTTCTCTACAACAAGAGAATTTCTCAGTGCTCATAGACTTTTTCAACGCATCTGCAGTATTCTTCACAGTGTCCACCTTTACCAACAACACCTTTCTGTCTTCAACCATATCCCTCACAAAGTGATACTAAACATCAATGTGATTTGTCTTTGAATGATAAGAAGGGTTCTTTGCCAAGAAAAATTCACTTTGGCTGTCATAGTCTATCCTTATAGCTCGTTGTACTAACCCCATACTTGAACACAATCTCTACAAAGAAATTTCTTCTTTTCTTGCTTGAGTGGTTTCCATGTATTCTTCCTCTATAGTTGAAAGTGCCACTACAGAGAATCTCTTACTCATCCAACTGACTGCACCTCCGAATAGGTTAAACACATACCCACTTGTAGATCTTCTCTGGTCTAGATCTTCATTCAAGTCTGCATCAACAAAGCCATGGATGTCCAAAACTCTGTCCAATCTTGGTCTTACTTGGTAGCACAAACCATAATCACTAATGCCATGCAAATATTTGAAAACCCGCTTCACTGTTTTCCAATGCTCCTTCCCTGGTTTGGACATAAACCTGCTCAATACTCCCACTGCATGTGTAATGTCTGGTCTAGTACAAACCCTTGGATACATCAGGCTACCAATTTCACTTGCATATGGAATGCAGGACATGTTCTCTTGCTCTTCTTGTGTCTTGGGACACTATTCAATAGATAACTTTACACCTACAAGAATAGGAACCTTCACTGATTTTGTTAGAAAATTATATACTACAGAGAAATAGAACACATAAAATATATTGCAGAAATATAAACATAGAAAACACATAAAAAAAGAGAGACATAGATATACGTGGTTCACCCAACTTGGGCTACGTCCACGGAGAAATAGCTAGTCCTTCCTTTTATATTATCCAACAAACTGAAGAGATACAACCTATAGCAGATCTGTTGTAATACCCTCTTTGCTCTCACACAATATCCTCTCTCTTTCTCACTCATAATATAGATCTACATAGATGCAATAAAATTCCCTCATATATAGTGAGGGGTTGCCTTCTAGAGCAAAAAACCCTAAATTAAACATAACTTCTATTGTCAGATCTCCACCTAATGAATGACTTAGATTGACTACAAAATTACAACATTTTACAAGGAAATTTTTCATCTATTTTTAGCTTTGGGGGCACTTCCCTGATCCCCCGTTAGGGGGGGCTCCTAAAGGTTGCAACTCCCCCCTGGACCCCCCTTGTTGAAAAATGTGCAACAAGAAATGTTAAATTTAGAATGTGCTAAAAATAGGACTTCTGCAAATAGCATGTCTAAAAATAGTAGTTCGGCCAGTGAGGTCATTGGCCACCTTGGGTCAGAGGTGAAACTGCTAAAAATAGCATTTATGGGCCCCTTCCTATTTATAGAAGTCCCTGGTCTATCTATAGGAAGTAAAAACGAATTTGGTCTTAACAGTAGTTTAAAATATTAATTAATTAATCTCCATGAGTTAATTAGTTAAGGAAAAACAAACTTGAAGTCTATGTGAGGACATGCAATAATTTATCTATTAATTGGTGAATTTATCCATCAATTAAAGAGATAAGGATGAGTTGTAATTAGTTGGCTCAATTAACTGAGTCAATTCCAGATAGATTAATTTAACAAGTTGTTAAATTAATGAGATTCAGTTTGTTAATGCTTGCATGCATGTAACAACTGGTATTTTCAGATAACTGAATATTATAGCTTAAATAACTCATGCATGTTAGTTCAGACAGAGACCCAGTTGAAATCAGAGAAGGGACAGTGTACTATCAGTTGGATGAATATTTTTCCTATAAAGGAAGCTCATCCATGTTGAGGATTTATCTCCTTCAGGTTTGTGCAGTTAGATCAGAGGTTAGTGAGTGTGTGAAGGGGCCAATTCACACATGTGATATCATTGGACCCCAAGGAAACTGCACAAAGAAATAGGAGGCTTGGAGGGCAGAGGAGAAGGTTTGTGAGAAGCCTTTGACTATCTATGAGCAGTAGAGGGATTACACTGAGAGCCGGATAGCTTCCAAGCTAAGGCTTTGTGTAATCCGGACTATATTTCCACTTGTATGATAATACAGAGATGGGGTTTTAGGTAGGTGCTTTCCCTAGGTAAATTATTCTGTGTTATGTGTGATTGATTCCTTCTTATCAGTTATATGTGTTCTTATTGATGTTGCTCATGGTTGATTAAGCTTCTACTAAATTTTTTGTAGAAGTAGATCAAGTGTTTTGCTTTAGTACATTGCATTACCAGGTGATCTACAGGTGGGAAATTTCTACATAGTATCAGAGCTAATTGATTTGTAGAAAATTTTTTACATGGTATCAGAGCTAGCTGATTTGTAGGAAAAATTCTACAAAATTCTACATGGTATCGGAGCACAGGTGATCAAAGAGAGAAAGTTCTATAAAATTTCATGACTGTGGGAAAGTGGAAATAGATTGGTGTGATAGCCAAGAACCTGTATGCACTTGAGGTACAAGATGCATCGAAAGCCTTGAGGAGCAAGGCAAAGGTTAGATACTTGGTGGTTGAGAGGGAGGGTATATTACCTCTCAACATGCATAGCCAAAATAAGTCTTAAACGATTGTGGAGTAGCCACGATTGGTGTAGCAGCTTTAGGAGGTGTGGAGCAGCCACAATAGGGGAAGCTGAGTGGAGATAGAGTAGAGACATCTACTCATGCAGAGACCTCCAATAGGGGGAAACTTCAAGCCAGGTAGGCAGAGGGATCACATGCAGCCATACCTCTAGGTAGGAGGTGGGGCGATGTGGAGTGATCATCCCAAGGAGGAGGGGCAGGATCCTTGAGGTACCCAACCTGTTGGATGAGACCTTGCTACAGGAGCTCTAATGTGGAGTAGTAGTAACTGACTGATTGGGTAGAGACAGATGCAGGTGGAAAGACAAAGAGAGAGATAGTGCAAGGAATCCCAGGATAGCACATAGCTAGCAGGTTGCAGCAATGCGAGAGGCACAAGTGTTTTTCACAGTGCTAGTTGGCACAGAGAGGTGTACAATGGTGCAAGATGCATGGAGATGTTGCAGTAGCGCAGATGTCAGAGAGGGAGCACTTGTCAGCAGTAGGTAGAGCTTCAGCATTAGAGTATGTTCCTAGCCCAACAGAGTGGTAAGTTGGAAGTGTTTTTGTTCCAAGTGTTGTTGGAGCAAGTGGACTGGGTAGATGTGTTGCATGCAGAACATTCCAGAGTTACAGGATAGGGTTTGAGAGGAAGCCTTTCTTGTTGAGAGGGAGTGTTGAAAAATGTGGAACAAGAAATGTTAAATTTAGAATGTGCTAAAAATAGGACTTCTAAAAATATCATGTCTAAAAATAGTAGTTTGGCTAGTGAGGTCATTGGCCACCTTGGGTGAGAGGTGAAATTGCTAAGAATAGAAAGTTCTAAAAGTAGCATTTCTGGGTCCCTTCCTATTTATAATAGTCTCTGGTCTATCTATAGGAAGAAAAAATGAATTTGGTCTTAATGACAATTTAAAATATTAATTAATTAATCTCCATGAGTTAATTAGTTAAGGAAAAACAAACTTGAAGTCTATGTGAGGACATGCAACAATTTATCTATTGATTGGTGAATTTATCCCTCAATGAAAGAGATAAGGATGAGTTGTAATTAGTTGGCTCAGTTAACTGAGTCAAGTCTAGATAGATTAATTTAACAAGTTGTTAAATTAATGAGATTCAGTTTATTAATGCTTGCATGCATGTAACAACTGGTATTTTCAGATAATTGAATATTATAGCTTAAATAACTCATGCATGTCAGTTCAGATAGAGACCTAGTTGAGATCAGAGAAGGGACACTGTACTATCAGTTGGATGAATATTTTTCCTATAAAGGAAGCTCATCCATGATGAGGATTTATCTCCTTTAGGTTTGTGCAGTTAGATCAGAGGTTAGTGAGTGTGTGAAGAGGCCAATTCACACATGTGACATCATTGGACCCCAAGGAAACTGCATAAGGAAATAAGAGGATTGGAGGGCATAGGAGAAGGTTTGTGAGAAGCCTTTGACTGTCTATGAGCAGTAGAGGGATTGTACTGAGAGCTGGATAGCTTCCGAGCTAAGGCTTTGTGTAATCCGGACTATATTTCCACTTGTATGATAATACAGAGATGGGGTTTTAGGTAGGTGTTTTCCCCGGGTAAATTCTTCTATGTTATGTGTGATTGATTCCTTCTTATCAATTATATGTGTTTTTATTGATGTTTCTCATGGTTGATTAAGCTTCTGCTAAATTGTTTGTAGAAGTAGATCAAGTGTTTTGCTTTAGTACATTGCATTACCAGGTGATCTACAGGTGGGGAATTTCTACATGGTATCAGAGCTAACTGATTTGTAGAAAAAGTTCTACATGGTATCAAAGCTAGCTAATTTGTAGGAAAAATTGTACAAAATTCTACACCCCTTGCAGCGCAAATATTACGGGCGGCATTGCCACCACATTATGAATTAGGGTCCAATGCGGTGATACCTTTGAATGAAGAAGATAATTAGGCTCCACACCCAATAGGTTTACTATCCTGCATATTAATCCTTTGCAGTATTGTCTCAACATACTTCCTATGGTTTAATCAGAGCTTCCTCTTTACCCGATATTATTTAATTTCCAAGAAAATATAGTTTTTAGCACCAAGATATTTCATGTCGAATTTGGAGGAAAATTGGGTCTTCAAATCTTGGATAATTTCTTTTTCATTTCCAACCAGCAACATATCATCCACATACAAGACCAGATAAATAACACGATCACCAATTAATTTAAAATACACATAGTGATATGCTTTTCTTATAGTGAAGCCAACTCCCTGTACAAATGTATCAAATTTCTGATACCACATCCTTGGTGACATTTTTAACCATACAAATACTTTTTTTAGCTTGCATACTAGTTCTTTCTTACCCTTCACCGCAAATCCTTTAGGTTGCTTCATGCAGATCTCTTCTTCCAGATCCATCTGAAGAAATGTTGTCTTCACATCCATCTATTCTACCTCAAAATCAAAAGCAGATGCAACAGATAAAGGTAATCTAATAGAAGTTACCTTGGCAACAGGAGAAAAAATATCACCAAAATCAATTCCTGACACCTGGGAATAACCTTTTTCTACCAACCGAACTTTGTATTTCTCCACCTTGCCTTTTGCATTCATATTCTTTTTAAACACCCATTTTCTGCCGTTGGGTTTCCTTCTAGCCGAAACCTCCACCAAATCCCAAACCTCATTTTTGTGCAAAGATGTCATTTCATCAACCATGGGCTCTTTCCAGAGTTTTCCATCCTTTGAATCTATTGCCTCCCTCATAGTTCTAGGATCATCATCAGTAATAGATAAAGAAAAAATTGAACAGAAAGAAGATGGACTATACCTTTTTGGATGTCTTCTTTCTCTAATTGATCTTCTCATAGCTAGAGTTTGTGGCTCTTCATTTTCTGATTCCTCTTTTGTTGTAGAGTTTGATTCTTCCTCCTTTAGCTCAAACTCTATCTTCTCAGGTTCCTTTGATGGGACTTCATGTTTAATAACATCTTTCACCTCTCTAAACACTACATCTCAGCTATCCACAACCTTCCTTGTTTCTGGGTTCCAAAGCTTATAACCCTTTAAACCATCCTTATACCTAATAAATATGAACCTTTCATATTTACTCTCCAACTTTTTTCTTTTCTCCTTTGGAACATGTACATATGCATTACATCCAAGTACCCTCAGATGTGAAAGAGAAAGTTTCTTACCATTCCGTACTCTTGTGGAGTCTTATCTTCCAATGTTGATGAAGGTGATCTGCTAACCAGGTAACATGCAGTCTCCACTACCTCTACCTAGAATTCTTGTCCTAACCCGACACCACTAAACATTCTTCTTGCATTTTCCATCAATGTCCTATTCATTCTTTACGAAATTCCACTTTTCTAAAGTGTGTATGGAGTAGTATTTTGTTGTGCTATACCACTCTTCTTACAGAACTCTTCAAATTACTTCTTGCAAATCTCTCCACTGTTATCTATCCTCAACACTTTTATCTTCTTCTTTGTTTGGTTTTCCACCAAAGCCTTAAATTCTTTAAACCTTTCAAAGACTTTAGATTTCTTCATGAGGAAGTATATCCATGTATTCCTTGAGAAGTCATTTATAAATTATACATAGTACATAGACTTACCTAGTGATGGAACTGACACTGTGCATAAGCTCTAATATCTGTTTCACCATCTTAGCAGCAAAGGGGAAAGTCACCCAATTCTGCTTCCCATATACATAATTTTCACAGAAATCAAAATCCAGAGAGAAACTAGGCATACCTTCTACCATACCATTACCATGAAGTATTCGAAGGCCCTTCTCTCCAATATGTCCAAGCATTTGATGGCATAACATAGTATTTTCTCTAGAGACCACTAGATTTTCTACTACACCTTCAGGAACCACAAAATTGTTGCACTCATCATTAATAGTGCTACCCTGAAGTTTTTACAGAGTTCCAATATGAACTCGCCGCGTCAATATCGGTGCTTCCTGAACCATCTTACAGGTATGTTTCTCGAACACTATTTTACACCTGCATCATCTATCTTGCTCGCAGAAATCAAATTTCTGGTCTATGCAGGAATATGCAGAACACTTGAAAGTGTTCTAATCATTCCACCTTGCAACTTCAACTTGAATTTTCCATGACCAATGATTCTAGCCTTCTTGTCATTCCCTAAGAAGACATCAACACCATCATATTTCTCATACTCGCAGAACCACTCTCTATGGGGAGTGAAGTGAAAATATGCACCTGAGTCAATCAACCATACCTCATTATCTACATGTGTACTTGAAGAAGATGCCAAGTACACATCCCCAACTTCATCTAAGGTGGTTTTCACCTCTGTAGAAGGACCATCATTAGATCCCTTCCTTTTCCAGGAGCTTTAGATTTACAGCCCCTTTTGAAGTTTCCTTCCTTTCCACATTTCCAGCACACCTTTACAGGTTTTCCTAGATATTTATATTTCCCTCTAGATTTAAATCTCCCACTCGAGGACTTATTTTTGTTTCTATTCTGGGATCATCCTCGAACAGACAAGGCATCACCATTCTAGCCCTCCATATTTTTTCGTCTCATCTCCTTCGACAACAAGGATGAGACTATTTCATTAAACTGTAAGGCAGTTGCATTGCTACCTATTGCAACAACCAGACTATCCCACGAATTTGGTAGAGAAAACAACAAACTGATGCACTTATCTTCATCTGAAATCTTAATATCAACTGATAATAACTGACTTACCAAAGTATTAAAGGTGTTCATATGAACAATTTATTCACCAGAGGCTTATATTGGTACACAGTCCCTAACTTGTCCCATAAAGCCTTCACCAAAGCTTCCCCTGATACATTCAACAATACTAAATCTGAGACGCACAATCGTATTATGCTTTTTGCCTTCTGATCCAACTTCACCTAGTCTTTAGCTGACATTGTTGTTGGCTTAGTACCCATATCTACCATGATCAATTGATCTTTATCCTCCAACAGATCCTCCATCTTGAGTTTCCACAAATAAAAAAATCTAACCATTAAATTTCTCAATCTCTATCTTTCCACTGCTCACCATCTTCTTTCACCACAAGAATCAATCTGACTGATCTCCCACTAAATAAGGTCTACCAAAGGCTTGAGAAAAACCCCTCAGCAGCAAAGGCGTCCCCTTGAAGCCAAAACAACTCCAATAGAAAATGTAGGTTTTAACCTCGTACAAAAATTACCTGCATACGAATTTTAAAAAACAAAAAATAAACAATGGCAAGAGAATAAAACATAAAACATATATACACAAAAAATTCCCCTGGATCCCAAAAATGGAACTACCAGATTGATTTTTCATTATATCCCTTTCAATGTTACAATACATATATATACATGCCGAAACATCCATAAACCCCAATCAATTAACCCTAGATTAGAACATAACCATGGTTCCCTTCACCGGATCTATAAAATACCATGGAAAGAAACTATCATGCCCAAAACCATGTGCGAAATCCATGCACAAAACCATACGTAGGTCTGCCCACCTAATATAGGGTAAAAAAAATTCTCAGGGCGCTACCCTGGACCTCGTGAAGGGGGGCTATCACCCCCCCGCATACCCCTGGATAAAGGGGCATCCACCCTCCCTGTGACCGCCCTCTTGTGCCTGACGCAATGTATAGAGGGTTCTACCACCCCACATCCATGGGGTAGTCATGGAAAGAATATAACACACACCCAAAAAATTCCATAATTATTATATGGTTCCTTTTATTACAATAGCTTGATATAACTATCATTGATAAGCTTGGTAGAGAAAATGTAGTTGCAGATTTTTTGTCTAGACTTGCTTTTATTGTAGGTGAGGAAGGAATGGTTGATGATCAACTGCCAGATGAGTATTTATTTTATATTTCAATTCTCTCTACATTGTTTTCTGACATAGCCAACTATTTAGTGGTTGCACAATTCCCTCCAAATATGTCCTCCAAGGAAAAGAGAAGAATTATAAGAAAGAGCACCCCATTCACTTGGATTGGGTGCAATCTCTTCAAGCTAGGCCTAGATTAAATTTTGAGGAGATGTGTCAGGGAGGAGGAAGTATTTGACATCGTTCTGGCCTGTCATGATGGGCCTTGTGGAGGTCACTTTTTAGCCAAGAGGACAACCTTCAAGGTACTACAAGTTGGCTACTACAGGCCCACTCTCCACCAAGATGCAAGAAGATACACCAGTCGATGTGACTAGTGCCAAAGAATGGGGAAACCTATTCCCAGGGATGAAATACCTTTACAACCTCAAGTGACTCTTGAGCCATTTGAAAATTGGGGCATCTTTTTCATTGCGCTCATTGATCCACCATCAAGGCAGAAAATGTACATAATTGTGTGCACTGGTTATTTGATAATGTGGGTTGAAACCAAGGCTATCAACGTAGCAAAAAAAGAGAAGGTGGTTGAGTTCTTAATGGAGATTTTATTTTACAAGTTTGGGTAATGTAGAGAGCTAGTAGCTGATTAGGGAGTTCAATTCACCTCACACCTTATTGAAAATATGTTGAGGCAGCATAAGATCAAGCACATGAAGTCAACTTCTTATCATCCTTAGGCTAATGAACAAGTAGAGGTTACCAACAGAGCATTGAAAGACATACTCACCAGGTTTGTGAGTAGCAATAGAAAAGATTGGGCTGTCAGACTAGTGGAGGCCGCTTGGGCCTATAATACAATCTGGAAGACAACCATTGTCTTCACCCCTTATGACTTGGTCTATGGGAAGAAGGCTCTTATCTCCATTGAGTTTGAGTACAACACTTTGAGAATGACAACATAGTTGGATTTAGATGTTACAAAGGCACAACAAGAGAGGCTACTCCAACTCAATAGTTTAGATGAATTCAGGATGCATGCCCTCTTACACACAAAAGTTACTCAAGTATAAAGAAAGGTCTCGCATGACAAAAACATCAAAGGCAAATTTTTTCAAGAGGTGATTGGGTTCTTCTATATGAATCCAGGTTCAAGGACTTCAAATGAAAATTGATGACCAGGTGGTTGGGGCCATATCTGATAGAAAAGTGCCATGAAAATGGTGTTGTGAAAATAAGGACCATTGATGAAGAAGTTATCCCCTTGCTTATCAATGTATACAGATTGAAAGCCTATAAAAGACCATTGTCAAGGGAAGAGTTCATCAGTACCATCAGTAAGGAATTGAACGTGCTTGAAAGTGTACCAGCTTCTAGCCCACCAAAATCTTGAAGTTATTTATTTATTTTTTTAATTTATTAATTTATAATTATTCTGAAAAAGAAACAAAAAAAAAAGGGACCTAGGTGAAAATCTCTATTAGGTACCTGAGGCCAACTTTTGGGTTGAAAACCTCCTTAAGGTAGCTCAATAGTGAAAAAAAGGAAAATAAAAAGATCCCCAGTTGAAAACCTCCCTTGAGGCACCCAAGGCAGGAAAATAGGTTGAAAACCTCCTTTGAGGTAACATGTTGTGTCTTTTGAAAAAGAATGGAAGAAAAAGAGAAAAGAAAAAAACAAAATGCCATGGAAGGGACCTCATACTTGCGCACTAATAAGATTCTATGATTTTTGTAGGTTTTTGAAGGAAACAAAGGACTTAGAGTTCAAGGGATAGTAATCCAAGCATCACCCCATTCTTCCTCCATCCACTTCATATACCCCATGCCTACTATTTCTGCATCATACATCCTCATTCCAAGCATCAAAAACCAATTTTTATGCAGTTTTTTGGCTTCTACAAGGTTTCTTGTAGTTACTACAAGAGTTTCTGTAGTACTACAAGGTGTCCTGAAACACTACAGGAATGAAATTTCTATTATAAAATGATGATGAAGGTCTATTCTAGGTTGAAATAAGGGACTATACACCTCACCACCTCTCACCCAACACCATCTCATGACCATATCAACCTTTGTGTCCATAAACAATCACTCATAAAAATAAAAATACAAAATATGAAAAAATTAGAAAAAGAGAGTCCAAGGATCATGCCATCATTAGTCACGCCCACCTACCACTCCATCTCCTCCATTTCCATCCTTCCACTCCTACATCACCACCCATTCCTCCTCCAAGTGAAAAGAAAAAGAAAAAAATGATCAAAAAGGAAGCTACAGGATTTCCTGCAGTAACTACAGGAAACCTTGTAGCAGCTAGTGTTCTTACAACGATAGTTTCTCCATGTATTATCCTTCAACACCCAAGAAAGAAAGGATATCCAACACCCCTGCAAACACTATGACTCTTATCCATATTTGAACATCAACAGCAGAGACCAAACACCTGAACACAACAACAAAGAAGACAACCACATCAACAGGAGGAAATATATAGAAAAGTGACTAAGGAAAAGCACTTACCTGAAAAAAGAAGCACAACAGAGTCACCCTCCAACATGCATCAACGAAGTGAAGGAAGGCACATGTATGGCACCTCATCTGAATTCTTCCCTAAGTGTGGTATCATAAAAGTGTAGGAATACGAAAAAGCTTGATTTTATAAGCTAGAGGTAGCCAATTAACTTGGCCACCCTTAGCTTGAAAACAAAAAGTGAACTCCTAGTTAGCATGACATGTGGAAACATCACATCAAGAAGAATAAAGGTGGTCAATTTAAGTTGTGTGAGAGTGGTTAATGATTATGAGGGGAGGTTGCATGATAACTAATGGTGGGCCAATGGTTCCAAAGAGGAAATCCCGTACATTGCCAGACAATACAATGCTCCAAGGAATCAACCATAAATATCAAATATTACAAACTCTCATGCACCATTTGTTCATTTCGAGATCAGAGAAGACCAGGACCACCTTGGAGAGCCATCAAGGAGGTGAAACTATTTCATCCGCCCTACAGGAAACAAAACTACATGAAACACAAGGAGCTACAGGAAACATTGGAAATTCACAGAGAACGTTGAAAGGTGGTGCCTAGCGTCCAGCTGCTCAGAAGTTATCCTCATCCAAGGAATCATACTGAAAGGTAGGTGGCCCATATCTCCTATGCTTTGAATTGATAGCCAGGAATAGAGAAATATGAGTTTTTAAAGTGATTACAGTGGTCCTAGGAGTTTTAAAAGAATTGTGAACAATTTTAAAGTTGTGTGGAAATAGAAAGAAATTGCAACCATCCACCACTATTATAAACTCTCAGTCACCCTAGAAACTAAGGCTAGCCTACCAAACTCCCTACAGTCAAGAAACCAGAAAAGATACATCATAGGAGGGTTTAACAGAAGGGAACCCACAGAGACATCCAGGATACACTTTCATCCCCCTGAGGTAGAAATATTTAGAAGACATAACTGGTGGGATTATTTGAGCTGCTTAGAGGGTATGATGATGATGTAGCTCAAGAAATTTCCATGGAACTTAGCCCTCAAGATAGAATCAATGCTACTACTGTGGTAAGAGGGCTATAAATTGCAATTACTTTTGAAGTGATTAGTAGAATCACTACACTTCATCAAGGGATGCCATGGAGAAAGGAGGATAAGGCTGCAAGCACTTTTGCAAAGAAAAAATTCTTCTTAAGGGATCAAGAGCCAATTGAGGAAAAAATTGGGATAAGGGAAAGCCTTCCCTACCCTTGGAATGAGGTGAGCTATCATATTCTCAAATATATCGCTTGTGAAGGGAGGCTCAGTATAATCTATGGCTCAGTGTACCATAATTATTGCCACAATCAATAATAGACATGAGCATAAAGGTCCAAGAGGGAAAACATCAACAATTGGCACACTATGGAATTATTAAGCTAATACTAGAGGATGCCTTGAGCCAGCTAAGAATCCCCATTCTATGGTCCACATTTAGAGACATGGACATAGAGGTTGTTGTAGAATTTTCTGTACAAATCAGCTAGCTCACTAATATCATGTAGACATTTCACTTGCAGATCCAATTGATATATGCAATGTACTAAAGCATAATACTAGATCTACATCTACCATAAACTTTGCAGAAGCTAATTAACCATGAGCAACATCAAGCATGAACACATATAACTGATAAGAAGGAATCAATATCACATAACATAGAAGAATTTATCCGAGAAAAGTACCAGCCTAAAACCCCATCTCTGTATTATCAATCAAGTGGAAATCCTCAACAACATACAAAAAGAATCAGCTCCACATCACCCAAATTAGTGGAGAAATAATTGCATGTTCTCACAAAGACTTCAAGTTTTCTTTTCCTTAACTAATTAACTCATGGAGAATTAACTAATTAATATTCCAAACTGATGGTAAGACCAAATTCAAATTTACTTCCTATAGATAGACTAGGGATTGCTATAAATAGGAAGGGACCCAACAATGCTATTTTTAGAAGATGCTATTTTTAGCAGTTTCACCTCTCACCCAAGGTGGCCAAAATGCTCATTGGCCAAACTACTATTTTTAGCAATCTCTAATTTTACATTACTTTTTGCACACTCCCTCTTAACAAGAAAGGCTTTCTCTCAAACCCAATCCTGTAACTCTGGAATGTTCTGCATGCAACAGATCTACCAAATGTAGTTGCTCCAGCAACACTTGGAAGAAAAAAACTCCCAACTGACCTCTCTGTTGGGCTAGAAACATACTTTGATGCTGAAGCTCTACCTGTTGCTGACAAGTGCTCCCTCTTTGATCTCTGTGCCATTGCAACATCTCCATGCATCTCGCACCGTTGCACCCTTCTCTATGCTAACCTGCACTGTGCAACACACTTGTGCCTCTCACATTGCTGCAGCCTGCATGCTCTGCGCTGTCCTAGAATTCCCTGCACTATAGCTCTCTCTGCTGCTCCATTTGCAGCTGTCTCTACCCAATCAGTTAGTTACTGCTACTCGACATTGGGGCTCCTATAGCAAAGTTGAATCAAAGAGGTTGGGTACCTCAAGGATCCTACCCCTATTCCAGCCTTCTTGGGACTGTCACTCCACATCACCCCACCTCCTACCTGGAGGTATGGATGTATGTGATCCCTCTGCCCACCTGGCTCGAAATTTCCCCCTACTGGAGGTCTTTGCATGAGTAGATGTCTCTACTTGATCTCCTATCAGCTTCTTTAGTTATGGCTGCTCCACAACCTCCTGAAGCTCCTTCACTAATCATGGCTCCTCCACAATTATCTGAGACTTCTTCTGGCACTACATGTTGAGAGGTAATATACTCTCCCTCTCAACCACCAAGTCTCTATCAGTTGCCTTGCTGCTCAAGGCTTTGCATGCATCTTGAACCTCAAGAGCATATAGGTTCCTGACTCGTGAACCGATCTGCTTCACCTATCTAGTGATGATGTGTCTAGGGAAAACCTTTCCCTCACTGAAGACTAAATCATAGCCTCTATCTTCCAGCATCGCGATTGACACCAAGTTTCTCTTTAGTCTTGGTACATACTTGACATCGGTCAAGGTAAGGCGAGCTACATACTCCCTTTGAAAAATAACCGTGCCTACACCTGAGACACTATACTTCTCATAATTACCCATCGCTATGAGTATCTGGAGATCTTTCTCCTCCAAAGTACTGAACAAAATCTTATCGCCGGTCATGTGGAAAGAAGCTCCACCATCAAGAAACCAATCACTTCCCATAATGGATGAAACCATGCATGCGAAAAGTGTGAAATCCAACTCAAACTACGAAGCAAGTGCCTCACCTTCAGATCCTTCTCCGGATCCCTTCTTGGATTTCCTCTGTGGACAATTTGCAGCCTAATGGCCCACCTCATGACAACGAAAGCATCACACTTTCGATTTGTTAACCTTCTTCCCACCATTGGAAGAACTAAATATGGAAAGAGAAACCTTCTCCTTCCCCTTCTTTGCCTTACTCACTAAGACATAGTTCTCCTCATCCTCCATGGATGAAGAACCGTCTCTGGTGCTCTGTCTAATCTCCTCCTGCATCAAATCTGACCATAGTCATTCCCAATCTGGAAGTTTCTCCCTTCCATTAACCGAGTCCTAGTAGCTATGCTAGCTCTTAGGAAGGCCAAGGAGTGCTAGACTCACCATATCATCATCAGCTGTCACAACCCCTACACTTGCAAGCTCATCACTACATGTGATGAGCTTGGTCATATACGTAGAGATCATCTCATCCTTTTCACACTTGATCTTTCGAAGTTTTTCCTTTAGTGCCAACTTCCTCTGATCACTGCTATTCTGATATAAATCTTTCATTGTTTTCCACATTGCAAATGGAGTCTCCTTCCCATGGAGGCTGGAGACAATGTGATCTCGCACTCCCTCCAAGAGAATTTTCCTAGCTCTAGCCACACACTTATTCCATTCCACCAATTGAGTAGCATCAGTAGGCTTAGGGACTTCTTGATCAATGAAGTCCTTAAGGACGTTATCTTCCAATACTACCTCCATGTGATCCTTCCAAGCTATATAGTTTGAGCTGCCATCAAGGGCATACTCAAGCCTCAAACCATAGAATGCCATCAGTGAAATAGATGTGATAAGAACTTGAGATTTATATCCCCAATAATAAACTTCAAGTTCCTTGTTGTATATTGTTCTTCCTTGATCAACTGTGCTCTAATACCATGTATAATTTTCTCTACAAATAAGCTAGCTCACTAATATCATGTAGAGATTTCACCTGCAGATCCAACTGATATATGCAATGTACTAAAGCATAATACTAGATCTACATCTACCATAAACTTTGCGGAAGCTAATCAACCATGAACAACATCAAGAATGAACACATATAACTGATAAGAAGAAATAAATCTCACATAACACAGAAGAATTTATCTGGGAAAAGCACCATCCTAAAACCCCATCTCTGTATTATCAGTCAAGTGGAAATCCTCAACAACATACAAAAAGAATCAGCTCAAAATCTATCCCGCTCTCTCTGTACTATGATGATCATGGTCATGGACTACCTAGGCCTGAATATATAGGCTACATAAGTCCTCCAAGCTCCTATTTCCTTGTGCAGTTTTGATTGGGGTCCAATTACAAAACACATGTAAATTGGCCTGATCATACCTGCTATCACCTTAGGTCCAACTACGCAGTCATAGAAGGAAGAAGCTTCCTTCCCCATGCAAGGAATACTTACTAGAAATATCCTAGCATCTGATAGTACACTGTCCCACATCTAATCTCAACTGGGTCTCTGACAAAACTGACATGCATCAGTTATCCATGAGTGAATACATAGTTATTTGAAAATAACAGTTGTCACATGCATGCAAGCATCAACAAACTGTATCTCATTAATTTAACAACTTGTTAAATTAATCCAACTGAACTTGACTAAGTTAAACTAAGTCAACTGATCCTCTCAATATAGAACTCATCCTTAATTCCTTAATTAGTGGAGCAAATCAAGGACACATTCTCCAATTAGTGGAGAAATAACTGCATGTTCTCACAAAGACTTCAAGTTTGCTTTTCCTTAACTAATTAACTCATGGAGAATTAATTAATTAATATTCCAAACTATTGGTAAGACCAAATTCGAATTTACTTCTATAGATAGACCATGGACTGTTATAAATAGGAAGGGACTCAAAAATGTTATTTTTAGTAGTTTCACCTCTCACCCAAGGTGGTCAAAATTCTCATCGGCCAAACTGCTATTTTTAGCAATTTCTCGTTGCACACTTTTCAATAGTTGTGATTGAAATACAAGCCCTTGAATATGATAGGGACAATATCTCTAGTTGTGAAGAGGAGGTAGAAGAAGATGAAGAATAACCTGAAGAGGGAGAAGAAAAACCAGAGGAGGTAAATAGAGAAAATAGAGGAAGAAGAATAAAAATAAGAAGGAGAAGAGGAGAAAAGTGAAGAGAAAGAATAGAAGGAAGAAGCAAGCCTTGAGGAACACACCAAGAAAAGGGAGGAATCTCCAAGGTTGTCTCCTGAACCCGCTAAGAGGGAGGCAGTTACTGCCTTGACTACCCTAATCACACTTATCAAGTCAAAAGTGAAAAGATAAAGGCAGACTCCCCTCTATTTCCAAACAAGGAGGAGCACTAGGATCAAACAAGGGAAACCACAAACATCCACCAGGACTCCAATCATAATTGAGGACTCACCAAAAGAGCAAGAAAAGCTAGTTTCCCTAGAAATAAAAGGTGAAGAGAGCACATCAAAAAAAGCTTCCCCAAAGTATCTCATCACCTATGTTAGGAGCCTGTCACCAGGTCAGAATTAGAAAATAAATACAAGGAACCTTTGACCCCATTTCACAAAGGAAAAATCCTTCTACAGGATCCTCAGACAATCCTATAGGAAACTCTGTCAGCACTATAGGAAACACAGAAAAGGTAGCAGGAAGGAGAACAAGGACATAGGGAAGGCATTGAAGAAGCAACACAAGTACATGAGGGGGAAACTTCTCCAAAGACATCTAAGGGAGAGTCCCAAGAGCTGCAGGAACCTAGCCTGCAGCCCAATCTGAGCTCTTATTACAAATTGATTGAGGGAGGCATAGTAATACCATAGAAATTTTCCATGCCTATCTTCATTGAGCTTGAGAAAGAGAGAGGAAGGACACATCACTAGATGAAAATTGCCAAATCAAAGAAGGTAGAGGATGTGGGCCATATGGAAGAGAAACTACTAGAGATCGGCAAAGAGTTGAGTGGGATAAGAGACAAGGAACAAATTATGAGATCTCAACTAGAGGTAGAAAACACATGGCTAAGAGGCAGTTACAAGAAAGAGAGAGCCAATTGGACATCATGATAAGCCTCTCCATGGAGGCACTCCAGTGCAGGATGCCATCAAAATCATATGCCCTGTACCTCAAAGATGAATGGCTACAATTGTAGATAAAGACACTAGCACAACAAAGGACTATGCCTTTCCAAGACAATAGGCAGTGCATTAAATTATGTGATAGAGAACCCTAGAGGATAATTCCAATATTTCTGAATTCTACTTGCACAACTTGGCCTTAATAGACTTGAACGTGTGGGACCCCAATGCAAAATTGGGGGAATTACAACTATGGCCCTTGCATCATGGATGAGTCATGAGGAGGTCAGGGCTAAGGAAGTGGAGGGTGTTGAAAAGAGAAGAAAGGGAGTGCACTTACATCAAAGCATAATAGATAAATTCAATGGTTTTCATTAGCACCCACAACATCATTGCCAATGATCCCCAGCTTACACCAAGATACCTAGCTACACAAGAGCAAGAAATCACACATTTTGAGAACACCTTGAGATTACTAGTGAATGAAAGCCAACGAACATACCAAAGGAGAAGGGGCACCCTACAATACAACCTAAGGATCAGGGAGTATCATTCCCTTGAAAGGATGAGAAATGCACTAGAAAGGACCCCATTATATAAGCATGCACTACATAGACTGAAAATCAATTGGATTGGTTTGAAACTCAGGCCACCCTTACTATTGGGTATGCTAGAAGGTAGAAAGGAAGAAGAAGAAAGAAAGCAGTGGGAGGAAATATAGAAACATGCAAGGTTTTATTCACAAGAGGAAACTCCATCAACAGAGGCCTAGGATGTCAGAGAGGCCACAAGAGCTACGAAATATATGGACAAAGACTAAGTTTCTCAGAGGATGAACAACACTTTCAGTAGGGGGTCATGATGAGGCTCATTAATAGGTAAATTATATGGACCTTAATTCCACTCTCTAGCTTATTAAAATCAATCTTTCTCACATTCCTTTACATATTTTGTTATATTTTTCTTGGTGAGAAGGGTAAAGGTGAGATGTTATGTCATGTGGCTTAATGTGCATTAATTGTAGGATTTGGAGCAGTTTTGGGGTAGTTTAAGTGTAGGAACTCGAAGTAGACAAGCAAGAGGGATTTTAGGATATTGGGTCTCCCTCCTTAACTCCTCAATCAATCGACGATTCATCCACCAGATTTCATCAACTCAGAGTTACAAGCAGCCCAACCCACCGAGTTCATTAGCAGCCAAGCCAGTGATAGTTGAAGACAAGTCAATATTGAGTTTGGGAGCCAAGCCTCCCTAATTTTAAGGAAGTTGTTGGTAGATTAGTTGTATAAATAATAAGACCTAGGCCTTCATTAGGATTCAACCTTTTATTGTAGCCAAGAGGCAATTTTGAGCTTAAGATATTGTGACCATTATTCTCATGTTATTTTTGATAATAAAAAGGGTTTCTTTATTCCAACACTGAGTTGACTCAGAGGGCTGAAGCTCTTGGGTTAGGGCCCAACCCTAATAGTAGAGGTTCCTCTTTTTGTACATGTATCATTATATTAGAATCATAGATTAGTTGTTGAAGTTATCTATGTTTTGTTTAATTTACAAGTCTTTGCATGATTGGTTAGTTTTTATTCCATTAGTTGGAGAAGTATATTACTGTTATAGTAGTGAAAGAAAAGACTTCAAAAAATCTTGTGACAGTGGCCTCATCCTCATCTCCCTCATGGGATCATGTTTTGAGGGACCTACTCTCACAGCCCCAAAAACATATTTATCTCTTGGTTATTACATAGCTTAGGATTTCTTGTTGAGTAAATCATTGTTAATTATTTATTATAAGCACTTGCAATTATCATTTTGGTTTCTTTAGTTTTTTATAGATTAGAAAGCATTCCATTCCATAGATTTAATCCATTATCCATCAATAATTCAATTTCTCAAATTCAATTCATATTTTCCACATTTACATAAAGTTGTGCATAAATGAATAAGTGAATATGTTTTGTTGCAGGGGTTGCTAATCTCCAGGGAGGAACTCATTCTACCAAACTCATCTAAGTTTTCTCCACCTCTCACCAAACCCTACCTCCACCAATTCAAATTTTTGTTTTGTAGCCACCATGGACAACCACCTTGAGAAAATCCAACCACCCTGAAGAGTTGGGATGATCCTTGGGTAGTGTGCACCTTCCCCATACCTTATTCCACCATCATATACCTTCCCAGAACTTCCTTTCACCTTCCCTACCTTCCTACAACCTTTAGCTAAGTTTCCTATAGTAAACTAGGACATCCTATAGTAACTACAAGAAATCTTGTACTAACTACAGCCTATAGCAACTTGTTTTGGACTGTTTTGCGTAGTAATGATGATCAAAGCATAGGATAGGCCTTCAACTTGACCTCCATACCCATCAATGCCATTTTTGATAAATTTTCCCATACCTTCCTCCCTTGCTAAAGGTCACCTTGTTTAGCTTAACATTTACATTTCTGAATTGAAAACCAAAAGACTATTTTCTGCAAATATTTAGGGTCATTTACATGCTTACTTAGTCCATATAACTAGATTATATAATAATGCAAGGTTAAATTAGGTCTCTTTTGTAAGTAATGTGTGTTAATTCTTAGCTAGGTAATTTCATGTCATTTCATAGCACTTTCTATTCAACACTTTCATTTCCTTAACATAGGAAAGCATTTACTTTCTACATTAAAGATAGATTTATGCTCACTGTCAGTGATCAACCTCCTTTTAGTCAATAAAAGATTGGTTTGAAAAACCTTAGTGGTTTATCGCCCCAATTGAGAAGTGACAAGAGTAGATCGTTGCATCTGTTGTTCATATAGCACTATCACCTCCAAGTTTGTACAAACCCTGGGTTGACAAAGTAAAGTTGGTCAGCCTAGGAGTTGTATCTTCCTTACTAAAATACTGGGGCTCATCACTACTCAACCTAAACAATTAAAACAAGAATAAATTTCACAGTTGAATTCAAGATTTTGATTCATATGTTTCATAATTACACAACCCAAACAATTAAAACAAGAATAAATTCCACAGTTGAATTCAATATTTTGATTCATATGTTTCATAATTTATGAATGCATACCTTTTTACTGAGGGAATTGATGAGATCCAATTGAGCATGTCTGGTAGCCCTGGGAAGCTTTAGAACCAGTTTGCACTCATCCTCTAGGAGACATTGAGAAGTCAATTTCCTACGGTTGACAATGACAAAATGCACCATCATCACAGTCTCATCAGAGTCCCTGATCAGGTTAATCACTTGAGCTTTGAGGGGATGAGAGGATGTGACTAATTCATCTTCTTCTTCATAGTATACATGTTTCTGTTTCAAGATACAAAGATAAATTGTTCCTAAGAAAACACTCAATAAAATCCCACATAAATCATTACCCAACAGAGCTACAGGTTATATACTCACCTGATCATTAGTAGGGCTAGAATTGATTATTTTAATGTCTATGGAGAAGCCATTGTTTACATTGGTTTGCTTCATGGCCACCAAGTCTATGGCATAAATCCTTCTTGAAGGGTACTTTGTAGATTTAATAGAGATCAAAGTAATATTTGAGTCCACATTCTTCTTCGCTCTCAGAATTTTTCTTCCTTCCTCTCGAGAATATGGCACCCACTTGGTATCGCCTTTCCACCAAACACCCTTCTTAGTTGGATGAGTGGTTTTTTACATCATCCTTATTGAATTAGCGACAAGGCACATAGAAAACTATGATGTGCAAAGTAAAGTAGATGGTGGAATAAAGAAATTTGAACAATAGGCCACAAAGAAACTATGTTGTGGATGGGAAATTTGAAGGGATAATGTTTCTTATAAACAAGTATTGGCAAACATAACATACCAATCATCATAGTCACACAATCTATGAGTAGATTGATGTGACAGTTTATTAGGAGCCATACCTATACTTTTGTGAATCCAACGATTGTGTTTCAAGCACACAATTTTGCTAGGGTCTAGGGAAGAGGCAATGAATTTCAGTGAAAACTGAAGAGACCTCCTAATTCATAGCATAAATGAGGTTGAAGGGAGAAATCTTCTTGAAAAGGCTCCCAATCCACAACATCAAGAAGCTTGAAGGGAGGATTCTTCCTGAAAATGCAAGAAAAAAAGGCATTACGTGCAATGTTTCCAACTTTCCAAAATAAATATAAGTTTTAGTATTTTGCTAGGAGGACCCTTTCTGAAAAGGGTCCTAATTCACAGTGTTAACAAGGTTGAAGGGAGGATCCTTCTGGAAAAGGTGGGAAAAAAAAGGAATTACTTGCAATTTTTCAAACTTTTCATAATAAATATAAGTTTTAGTAGCCCATTCTATGAATCAAAGCACACATAACCAATTCTAAGTTCTAATTAGTATTCTACAAGAATGAGGAAGTCATAATAAATGTCGAAGGGCAAGAAAAGTGATCATTTAACATACCATGCCAAGGCACACATAATGGATGACAAGACTCCTACACAGAAATAAATATTTAACATACCAGGCCAAGGCACACATAATGGATGACAAGACTCCTACACATAAATAAACAACCTTTTATCTCCATTGTGGTTGTTGCTTTAGTCCAGTATTTATGTATGCCAACCTCCTGCAAGTTCCTTTCTCTTAAAAAATTATGTTGCCTCACATGGACGGAAAACTTGGTGCTCCTCCAGAGAAAAATAATTCCCAAAATGTGTGTCTGCCTCAAAGGCATCCTCTCATCTCTAGCATCTAAACTCTCGAGCTTTGAAGGTTCCAAAAAGCAACAAATTATCCAATTACATAATATTGTAAACATTCCATTCACCACCATTCACATGAATTATTTTTCTTAAATTAGCCTTTGACAATTGTTTATGCTTCTTCTTCTTTGCCTTCATCTCCTTGCAGGTTTGTGATGGGTTAGTATTGGTCAGCGACCCATCTGCGGAGAGATGTGCACCTCCAAATATTGGATTGGGAGGATTCCAAGCCATTGACAACGCCAAGATAAAACTTGAAGCAGAATGCCTAAGAGTTGTTATATATAGTCCCCATTGCAGCACATGATGCATTATCACACTTATGTTTGCATTCCTTGTATATATTATTTTGTTGCTCCTCTCGAGAATCTATTTCCACGAGCTCTGAGCCTAAATTCAAATCAAAGTTAGGGACTACATTCAAATCCAAGTTGGGTCTATCCCAGATCCCTCATTACTTCTTAATGGTGTGCCAATTTCAATAAATCCTGTCAAATAAGAAGGCCAGTTATGATAGATCGATGGCTTCTTTTAATTGCTATGACAGGTATAAATATCTATGATAGGTGAAATGCATGCAAGTTTTAGGTGACAAGTATTTTCCTTTTCCTTTTATTTTAATTATTATTTATGTTACTTATTATTATTATTTTATATGTGTAGGCATAAATTAAACCCCAACTGTGAAATGCATGCAACCATGTCTCCATGTCTCTAGTGTGCACCACATGCTACCATGTTTTTTAAGGCATTTCTGACCATGTGGTAACCTATACTAGGATCATCATAACCAATTTCATGATTGGTGTACACCAAGATTATGGACAATTTATATCCGCATTTATTTTCTATAATTTGTATCATACATGTTTTTTTTTTTTTTTGATATGGCATTTGCAGACGTCGACATGGCTGAGGCTGTATGAGTTGCAAGTAGATTTAATGTACCCTCCTCTCCTTCAGGGGATGACCGATAGAAAATTTCACTACTTGCGTGAGTTACACAATCAGAATACTATGAATTAAACTACCCAACAATCACTAAAAGTATAAATTGGAATTGGTGGGCCAAATGAAGTAGAAATTTGGCATGTAGTTTGAAGATGATTAAATAGGTGTCTCCCTCTAGGAAACATATTTTGTGATAGCCATCAAAGGGCTTGTACTGTGGAAAATGTAGACATATTAGTTTTTCACAACAATCCAAAAGTTTATTTTGCATGCTATTTGGTTTGAAGTTACATTACCAAGCCGCTGTCCATAAATTTAAGACAATATGCAGCTAAATTTAAAAAAACCTTTTGTGCAGTGTGTAGTCAATTTGAGTATGTAAACTATATTGGTGGTTTCTTATCTTTGCTGCTTGATTTTTCAAATTACAATATTCACATGGGCGGGTGACATTATAAAAGTGTTGAACAACCCACCGTTTCATTACTGGTACCTCGGATGGCAAGAATATTTAAACAGAACGTACATTGTAGATGTCATTGTTGAACAAGAGTTTAATGTCGATTGAGACAAGTCATCGTCCAAATCCCTGTCTACAGTAAATTCTGGAAAAATATAGGTCTCGGGACACTAAAGCTCACGCATTAATTTTGTTTGCGGAATACAAAGAATATACAAATTTCTTATTGATTGTCGACGTTGCAACTTGTTGTAGCGGCTACAACCAACCTCCAAAATTTTGCCTTAGCCTGTTTTGGAGCCTCCCTACCAACCTTACATAGCAATTTGTCTTGCTTTGTCAAGTACTCGAGCTTCAAATGTTTTCCTCACACAAAGGCAACCTATTGATCACAGTTGATCCATGCCCCTCACAGGTTGCTCACTTGGACTTGGTCCAGCTTTAGGCTGAGCAACTTCCCCTTGAAAATTGCGCATTTCTTGAGGGCAACCAGCCTTCCCTTGAGAAATTACACAATCCTTTCTCACAACTTGCTGGGCTCTAGGACTGTGCAATCCTACTAGCCAACCCTCCTAGCAGGATTTGCGCAAAATTTCCCAGTAGCAGGCTGTACAACCCAGGATTTGCACAAATCTGGGCAGTAGTGAGCTACTCTGCCCAAAAATTACGCAAATATCCTGGGTAGCCAACCTAGCTCCCATCCAGAAATGTGCATTTTTCTCTAGCAGTCAAGCAGTCTCTTGCATGTACAACTGAGTTGACCGGCTCCCTCCGGGACTGAGCAAAACAAACTTTCACATGGGTTGTTTCTCCCAAGGAAACATGCAAAGGCATCCCTTGTTTTAGGGATCTATGTTGAGCAAAACAAACTTTCACATGGGTTGTTTCTCCCAAGGAAACATGCAAAGGCATCCCTTATTTTAGGGATCTATGCAAGGAGCCATTTTAAAACCTTCCACCAAGTGTCGCTTCCCCTAGATTCGTGGCATGCGTGTCACAACCTTGGTGTTATCAAAACTCATCAACCGGACACTGCAGAGCTCATTCCTCACATCAAACTTTTAGTTCTGACATCCCACACCACACCTAGGAGTAGTTGGCACACTCAGCTCAACTATTTTGGGGTAAGCTCGCATCCCATGCCTTGTGCTGCATTTTTGTCGCATTTTGTGATTTTTCTTGTGGGAGTACTATTTGCTTGATTTCTTTGAGCACTTGCTATCATTTAGATGTATACTAGCTTCTTCTAGCCCTGTATCTATTTTCATTGCTATCTCAATGATGTCGCATGCATGAAACTGTTTTGCATGGACGTTCACCCAACCGGTGAACTGCCTCACCAACATGCATGTTGATCTGTTTGCTAAATCTTTCATGTTTCACGTGCATTTTCAATCACTTCTGCTATCACTTAGTGTCTCCATGCATTTATTGACTTACTTGCTTTCAGTTTCCCGTCGACAAGTCGGGCCAACCTTGGCTCGTGCTCTGCCTTCACCAAGGTTGCATTGTGCAATTTGGGAAAGGAAGGCTCACCTTACTCTCTAGATTTGCACATTCCTACCCCGCATTGGCCTCTGGGACTATTTTGCACATTTCTAGAGGATAATGATTGCTTGGCCAAAGAAATTGCGCAAATCTGTCCTTGGGCCAGCAGTTCTTCCCAGCTAGAATTTCACATTGCGCAATCCCAGTAGTCAGCAACCAGACTGGACTATGCATTACGCAGTTCTAGCAATCAGTTAGTCTCCTAGCAACCAAGACTGTGCCTTATGTAGTCTTGTATGTTAGTCTCCTGACCTCCCAGCCGAAATTGCACAACCTTCTTGATCATTCATGCAAGTATGTTGCGAGTCAGTTCTCATGTTCATTTTGGTTTTCGACTGACAGATTGCTTGCCATGAGTTTTTCCATGTCTCCAGGTATCGCAAGTGTCCATCTGCCTCTCAGCAATACAGGTACAATAGTTTCCAAGAGAGCAGAGACGAAGACGTTGTTTAGAGCACACTTGGGGATGCAGTCGATCAAGTGTCTATCGACTTGCCTACTCACGAAGACATCAAGTTGTTCATAGACAAGGACATCAAGATATGACAGCAACAACATCATGAACAACAACTAAAGGTAGCATATCGAATGCAGCAAACGCAGCAAATGTAAGAGGAAGGTTGTTGACAAAATAGGTGGAACAAAGTTGCAAGATCAAGAAGATCCACTGATAATGAAAGAAACTTTGGAGACTCAGGCTATGAAGTGACGATGCGACATGAAGATCACACAAAGGTAGAATATGGAATAAAGAAGGAGTTACATGTGCTGAAGCAGCATCTCGGGAAGAACATGAAGCTGCACAGGCAGACGAATGAGTTGCAATAGGAACAGGAACATCATTGGGTGCAACATGCACTGACAGATGAAACTGCACTAGTACAAGTTAAGGATCCATCCAACGGCTGACACAGAGCAGACATGGTGAGTAGTATTGTTGATCACATGCAAGGGATTCAAAAACATGCATGTCATTGTGTGCACACATGCAATCCAACCCATTCAACACACTCACCAAGGCAAAGACAAGAAGCAAGTCCAATTGGAGCTGAACATGTACTAGGGAAAGTTGATGCGCATGACCACCAGCACACACTTCAAGATCAGCATAGGCACTATGCACTAGTGCATTTCCAATTCAACCATACCCAAGAATACCATGTGCATGTTAGTCGATGAGTTAGATGAAGGGATTGAACCAATGCACTGGTTGCAACGAAGGCAAGAGTTCACTTCAGCAAGATGTCACCATAAGGTACATGCACACCATCACAGACGACTAAGCTTGGCATCAACTCACCAGCTTCACCATCACAAGCATGTCAAAGAGTTGGTCTCACCATAGTGGACCAAGTGTCAGTGATGTCTTGCAAGGCTTGCTCAAGCCATGTTGTCTCACATGAGTACATGTGCATTGTAATATTAAGTCATGTCAAGTGTAAGTCAAGGGTCAACAGTTGGATGTAACAATCATAGAGTAGGTGAAGAGTCATGAGGATAGTTGAATTGTTACAAAGGGGAATGTCAAGGGTTACTCCACCCTTTGCTATAAATATTCCCTCATAACTCATTGTATAAGATTTTTGGTCAGCCAAGCTTCTAATAAGGCTATTTTGAAGAAGGCTTGGACAATATCATAACATACCTTGGCTTCTCCACTACATCGAGCTAGTACATCTCTTTAGAGCAGCAGGCAGATGTGGTTGTAACGTTCCACTGTTGGGGCTAGCAGGTTTACATGGATGTATTGTATGATTGTGACTTACACTTCTTTATATAATAAGAGCCAACACATTTTCATGCATATGTTGTTATTGTAGTTGGACTGCTTTGGTTGCTTTAATGATATGTGTTGTTTAACTTACGTACTTGTATATGAACTGATTCACATGCAATTATATGAATATTGTTGTTAATTTGTTGCATATGTTGTTAATGTTATCATTGTCTATGTCGACTGTTTTGCTAGACATTAGATAGTACTCTCACTTGAACCTTTCTATAATAACCATCACACTCATTTGAGATTGATCCATTAGTGTTATACGTGTTATCTTACCTTGTATGATGTGACTTTTGCATCCGAGTGGACTGCTCCGCCGGAAGTTGTGCATGTCCTATGTGTTGTGCTTTCCTAGCCAAGTTGGGACTGATCCCTTTCAACCTGGAACTCACCTTCACTTCCTTCCCCCTTTAAGTGTTGGAACCTCTCATACACCTTCCTTGACTCACTACATCAGTCACTCCCTTGCTGCTGATAGAGTTATTCTACTTTCCTTTGTGCGACACTACGATCAAGGAATTACCTTACGACCCACTGCTAGGACTCCTACACCAAACGGTCTAAGGTCTAATTGGGAATTCTTACTGGGGAGATCCCCTTGACATGTTGGCGAGTCCAACACCATCAACATTTTTGGCGCTAGAAGGAGGGCCTGATGACAAGTAGTGTCCTCTCATCTAGTTTTGAATCTTTACATATCTTTCATGGAGTCTTGGATTCTTATTCCTCCGAGGTGTTTTTCGAATCATGAAGATGTCTCCATCTTGGGGAAGCTTTTTTATCTTTTGTCAACTCAGACGTATGATGGTGAAGGAAAAGTGGCCTTGCCTAAGCACTTACATAACTTTCTTTCCATGATTCATGAGGAAGATGAGCTTTCTAATAAATAGGATGATTTGCTACTTGCATACACACTTCATGAATCTCCATTTTGTTGGGTGCTCAACCTACCAGCTGACATTGTGCACTCATTTGAGCACTTCTGTAATCTTATTGAAGACACATTCTATCAATTTGATCCAAACCATCTTGACCAGAAACTATTACAGCAATGGAGGGCTCCGCATGAATCCAATATTGATTTTTGGCAGTGCTTCTGTGACTTGCAGTTTCAAGCTTTGAGGAGCTAGATGAAATTTGCTTATCTCTGGGACCAGGTTGAGTATTTCCTTAGGAGATCTACCCGTCCCAAGAGAGAGCTTGAGATCAAGCCTCACTCAACATTCTTCATTGATGGAGTTGTGCAATCTCATGCGGAAGTGGGCACTGTCTCGACTGAATGTCTGTCTTCCTCTCATTCAACAGCTCCACCATTCCCCAGTGATGTTGAGGATCATGCTCACACAACTATTCATCCTTCACACTCTCCCAACATCACTCCACTCAATTTTCGTGTAGATTTGGTTGTGACTCCTTCTAGTTCTCATAGGATTTCGTTTCTATGACCTCCCCCTTCGCACCCGGGTGTTGCTCCGGATGATGCTGTCTTGTGTTCGTCCATTCCAGACTCTTCACTTGTTGTGAATGAGGAACAACCCATTGACGGAGTTGGTGTTGTGCAACCAACATGCACTGTCATTCATGAAGAGTATAAGTGGGAACTTGAGCATCAACACTCGGCGAAGGATGAATCCCTTCCGTTTGAGCCCCCTTTGTTCTTTCTTAACATCATTGGTGAACTTGCCATCCATAATTTTGCATGTGTATCTTCATCCATAGATGCACCCATTGTTAATCATTTGAAGGACACACCGTATGTTAGCCCATCATCCAAAAATGGAGAGGACCAATCATTCATTGGAAATCCACTTGATCTTTCATCTACTTTTTTCAGAAACGTAGAGGGTGAACATCCTTCCTCCTCATCTACCCCTCTGTGTGATTCATCAAACAATGATGATGATAACCAACATCCTAAATTGTCTGATCTTGGTTGTCATGATCCCTTCACCTCATCATCCGATCACGTTGTTGATTCACTCGTTGTTAATTCGTCTAAGCCACTGGTCTATGAAGATCCATCTGTCAATGAAGGCGAAACCCCATAGACCGTCGAGGTACTTCAGCCTAAGCTGATGGTTATGTCAGGCCCTCGCTGTCCTAAGGTTGGTTTCGCTTCCAATCAGGAAATTGTTCAAACACTCAAGGCTCCTCATCACTCATATGTATGCACTCAAGATCAATCTAACACTCAAATTTTACTTCCTCCACTTGAACTACACGATCCAATTGCTCATGCATTGGAGGAGTCTTATATTGCAAGCACTCGTGCGTGATGCAAGTTATCCTTGTTTCTTTCATTTGCTTGCATGTCATAGTCAAGAGTATGCTTATGCTTCAAAGTTGCACATAGTGTCACACAACACCATGATAAGTCCACGGACTGCCCGTCATGCAATTGCACTCACTTATGTCCCGTGGGATCTTTGAAACACGAAGTGTGGTTGCCTTCATTGTTATATATTTCTTTTTTTCTGGTTCAAACAACCGGGTTGCTTGCAGACCAAGCCTTCACCAACATGGGTCTACCAATGCAACGGTGGCTACATTGGAAGTATCACTTCACGTGATCAGGCCCACACATTGTTAGTGTAGGAGTAGGAGTAGTGTTTGCTTTCATTTTTTTTCTTGCATGCTTGTTTGCTTACATGCTTTGTTTGCTTGTTTGTTTGCTTGCTTGTTTCACTACAAGAAAAAAGGTCATTGGTGAGGGTCATGCCTATGACGAACCTTTAAGGTCCGTCGCCAATGTGACATATGGTGATGATCTTTAAAAAATCGTTGTTGTAAGTGTATATAGTGATGGTCCTTTAAGGTTTTTCACCAAAGCCATTTTCAATGACACTTTTGGTGAGGGTCGTTAAAGGCTCGTCACAAATTCTCTCTTTGGTGACACTTTTGGTGAGGGTCGTTAAATGCCCATCACTAATTCTCTCTTTGGTGATACTTCTAGTGACGATATTTTATTGACCGTCACCAATGATCTTTTTGGTTACTTTTAGTGACGGTCAATAAATTTTCGTCATCATTGATCATTCCAATGAGTTTTTTATGATACTTCATGCCTGTGACGGACCTTTAAGGGTGAGGGTCGTTAAAGGCTCGTCACAAATTCTCTCTTTGGTGACACTTTTGGTGAGGGTCGTTAAATGCCCATCACTAATTCTCTCTTTGGTGATACTTCTAGTGACGATATTTTATTGACCGTCACCAATGATCTTTTTGGTTACTTTTAGTGACGGTCAATAAATTTTCGTCATCATTGATCATTCCAATGAGTTTTTTATGATACTTCATGCCTGTGACAGACCTTTAAGGTCCGTCACCAATGTCGCATATGGTGACGGTGTTTAAAAAATCTTTGTTGTAAGTGTATATAGTGATGGTCCTTTAAGGCTTTTCTCCAAATCCATTTTCAATGACACTTTTTTGTGAGGGTCGTTAAAGGCCCGTCACTAATTTTCTCTTTGGTGACACTTTTGGTGAGGGTCGTTAAAGGCCCATCACTAATTCCCTTTTTGGTGACACTTCTAGTGACGATATTTTATTGACCCTCACCAATGCTCTTTTTGGTTACTTTTGGTGACAGTAAAAAAATGTTCATCATCATTTATCATTCTAATGAGTTTTTGATGAAGCTATGTACTTTTTACTATATTTTTTTATCAAAAGATAACGATTTAAGACCATTGTTGTGGAGTCTTTTTTATTATGTGTCCAAGGTCATAGTGGTTATAATAGTCAGTCAATTTGTTAAGAATTAATTAATGTGTATCATTTCCCTCAAGTCATAAGAATATAGTTTTCCTATGAGTCAACACATGATTCATCTCTATTAG
>APFE031061066.1:22384-39075 GCA_000404065.3 Pinus taeda | reverse complement strand
ATATGTCTATAATACAAACATAATTTCAACTATGATAAATATTGAAAGTTTCATAATTACATAAAAATAGTGATAGAAATAATTGTAAATTTATAAAAATAAACAAGTCTCAAAAATCAAAATACAAAATACAAATCAATCATTTAATAAAATTTAAATACAAAACAAATAGGAGTACTACTACAAGAAAATACTCCTCTTCACTTATAAATAACGAGCGTAGATCTCTCTCTCTCGAGCATCAAGAGAGATCAAATCTCTCTCTCTCTCTCTCTCTCTCTCTCTCTCTCTATACAAACTTCTTTAAGTGAAGAGATTTGATCCTCTCAACGCTTATCCACAGTTAAAATGGATCTAGGTTGCTTTAGTTATTAGCCTTTGAATAGGCTACATTGCAGAAAAATACCATGGACAAAAACCATGGGTAAGGAGTACCATGGGAAAAACCCATTATGTTTTTAAATTTTTTTATTTGATTTGATTTTGTTTTATTTTGATTGAGTTAAAATTCCAAATATTATAACATATTCACAAGGTGGAAAGGGTCTCTTGGCACAAAAATCTAACAACCAAAAATATATTAAGAGGGGCCTAGAATAAAATACCTAGATTATGACATTTCTTTTCAAGACTTTGAGGTCTCTCTCGCTTGTTTTAATTTATGAAAGAAAATTGATGAGAAAAACTAATAGATTAAATAAATATTAAATACAGAACCATGGAATCTAACAAAACCATGCGCAAAAACTAACAAATTAAATGAATATAAAGTACAAAACCAGGGAATATAACAAAACTATTGGCCATAACATTTTTCAAAAGTTATTTTAACATAAACAAATCTAAGGACTAAAAAAGAATGGTTTGGTAAATTCTAACCATGAGTGATAACATTTTTTTAAAATTCATTTTAACATAATCATATTTAACAACTAAAAATGATAAGTGATATTTATATATAATATTTAACTAAGTAGAAATTAAAAATATCACAATTTAATAATTTATTTCACTTATTTATATTGATCAACCACACTTGTTAATTGGAAACAATGACTCAGATAATAACAAATTTTAATGGATCCAATAGAATAAAATGAAAATTAATAAAAAATAACTAATATCAAGAAAGAATATCTAAATTTAACTATTAAAATTTAACATAAAAATACATTTACTATACAAAACCATATATATTATGCATTAAAATAATTAATATAAAACATGACTACATATAATAATCATTTAATCAATGCAAATACAAATATGATATAGCCATTATACACTTTAATAATGATTATGGTAAATAATATATATTAGACTAGATCCATCTTTAATTTTGGATATACCAACACCCTAAGGTCAATCTCTTTTTATAATTATAATGTGTATAGATTTATATATATATATATATTTTTTAAAATTAGTAGTTAAATAATTTAGTTAAATTTTTTTATCTATTTATATTTATTTTTTTATTTTTTTCTCACAAACTAGCAATTTAATATCTAGTTCAACTATGTTAATTATGGTAGCTAAAAAAAACGATGAGGGATTCTTGGAGCTCTACAACCTTAATGACCTTGCGGCCATGAGGTAGGCGGCATAGAACACCTCGAAAACAAGCGGACAAGCACGTAAATAAGTGGATAGGCAGCTCAGAAATGGTAGAGGAGAAGGAACAAGAAACAGTAAAGCAGAGGTTGAACAAAGGACACCAGGAGCAGTCCTGGGAACCCGATGGCAAGCAGGAAGTAAAGGAAAATGTCTGCCCTGCACAGCGGAGAAACCGAGGTTTGTTATTCCAATGAACAAATTGGAAAGGTACAAAAGTTGTATGAAATACCATGCAATGATTTGCAAGTTCATCGGAGTCTGGCCCTCAGATAAAGAACTGACAAGATGGATCCAACACAAATGGCAGCCACACGACCACATTGAACTGAAGCTAGGCGCATGAGGATTATTTGCAGTAATCTTCTCAAACCTGTAAGACAAAGAAAAAGTTTTTGAAAATGGCCCATATTTCCATAACAATGCAGGTTTATTTATGAGGTATTGGGAGCAATGCTATAATTTGGATAAAGAAAAATTCCTAGCAGCATCTGTATGGGTTAGACTATTTGGATTACCTATGGATTTTTGGGACCCAGAGATACTTGAAGGAATAGGGAATACCATAGGCAGCTTTGTAAAGATAGTGAAATCAACTAAAAGAGGAAGATATACATCGTATGCAAGAATATGTGTTTATATGAACATTGCAAACCCTATACCAGGTGTAGTCGAACTAGAATATCACAAGGAGGTCTGACAGTAAGAATTGGACTATGAACACATACCTTTTAGATGCAGAAAATGTCATGAATATGGACACCTTTTCAAGGAATGATGTTTAAATGTAGAGGAAGAGGAAAGAAAGACTAAGCAATAGAGGAAATCCACCGTAGACAATGAGGGGTTTTAAGAAATAAAAGCCAAGAAATGGCCTACCAAACAAACCCCGAAGGACGGTAGAAAAGAACAACAAACCAAAGTAAAAGAGACAAATAGGTTTGAAATATTGCAAACAGAAGAAGGGGAGGAATAAACTCGAGGTATGGACTACCAAGAGGAACCAGATCAGGAAGGTAGAAAAAACCAAGATGCAAAAAACAACAAGCATAAAGCTAAAGGAGAAACAGAGGCAAAGGGGAGAAAAGAAAAGGAGGAACATCAGGAGAATTAAGTAATGGAAGTAGACATAAATAAAGGGGATGACCCAACAACAGAAGAGGAAATTTTGAGAAACCTACTGGATAAGTGGAGAAACCTGGATGAGTGGTTTATCCCAGAAGAAAATAAAAATTATACAAAGAAATATTCCAAAAATACAAAGAAAAGCGGGAGCATGGAACTACAGGGATGAATGACTAGTTAGGAACACAACATGATAATAGCCAGAAACATCAAAACAAAGCAAAAGGAGGGAAAAAATGAGGACGAAAGAACCTACAAGAATCAATTCAAGTAATGGGAGAAATGCTAGTTAATGCAAGAAGAGTAGTGTTGCTTTCAGCGGTCTTCCAACAAACAACCCAACCTTCCCAATGATTATTACATCATGGAATATAAGAGGGTTTAACAGCAAGGGTAAGAAAAGGTACCTCGCAAAGAGGATCAAAAACAAAAAACCTCAAATTATGCTGCTTCAAGAAACAAATATATCGGGGGAAAAAATGGAGGAAATTCTTAAAAAAATCAAGCCCTCTTATGAAAGTATGACATTAGATTCAAAAGGGAGTGCAGGGGGTATTGCAATCTTGTGGAATCTAGTAGAAGTAATGGTTGACTTATGGATAGGAATGAGAAGGATTCTCTTAGGGAGATTTAGAATGGTAGGACATCAACACTGGTTCCTTGTATCAGCGGTGTATGGGCCTCACATACCAATAGAGAGAGAGGCCTTCCTAACACAGTTGCTTTGATTGGGCAACCTGCACAAAAAAAAACTGTGGGTGGTAGTAGGAGATTTTAATATGATCACAACCACAACGGAAAAGAAAGGAGGACTGCAACAGGAGGTTGCGGATATGGAGAGACTTAGGGAAACCCAAATAGCCCTACATTTGATTGATATAAACACTATCAATGGAAAATACACCTGGAATAATAGAAGAGGAGGAAGCATGCAGATAGCGTCTAGATTGGACAGGTTCTTAGCAACATAACACTTCCTTGGGAAAGATATATTCTATGAAGCAACGATCTTACCATGCCAAGGATCAGACCACTGGCCAATAAAACTTGAAATTGCCATGAACAATCGAAACTAACAAAAACCTTTCAGGTTTGAAGCCTTCTGGCTAAGAGACCCAACGCTCATAGAAAAGATGGAAAACTGGTGGCAAAATAACGAAGAGGAAATACAAGGCAAGAATAAGATGCACATGCTCCAACTGAGACTTAAGGAGTTGAAAAGCAAACTTAAGACTTGGAACAAAGAAGAATTTTGCAACATACACAAAGACAAGGAACAACTCCAAATAGCAATGAAAATGATACAACAAAAAATAATAGAAGAAGGGAGAACAGAGGAGCTTGCGTAGGAAGAAGGAGGGGTGCTAATTAGATTGGAGGAAAGAAGAAAACAGGAGGAAAACCTATGGCATCAAAAGTCAAGGGTACAGTGGTTAAAAGAGGGAGAAGGGAACACAAAATTCTTACACGGATCAATGCAGCAATGTATGTAGCAGAATAGAATTTTCTCTCTAAAAAACAAACAAGGTAACAAGGTAATCCAGAAAGAGGAAATGGAAAATCTCCTAATCCAACATCTCAAGGGCATACTGACAAAGCCGCAAAGTAATAGAGAAGAGGAGATAGCAAAGAGAAGTCAATACATCCAAAAAAAGGTAAACAGGGAACAAAACCTAGCTCTCCTAAGGGTAATTACTGAGAAAGAGGTAGAGGAAGTAGTAAAGAGAATGGCTAAAAATAAAGCTCCTAGACCAGATGGATTTATAGCATAATTCTTTCAAGCAACATGGAGTTTTATGAAAAAAGATATTGTTAGCGGAGTAGAAGAATCAAGAAGCAATAAAAGAATGCATCTAGCATGGAATGCCACCTTTCTGGAATTAATAACAAAAGTAGAACAGGCTGAAGAACCTCATAGCTTTAGACCAATAGCTCTTTGTAATGTAATCTATAAAATTCTAGCTACCATAATGGTAAAAAGATTACAACCTCTACTCCCAGAATTGATAGCAAAAGAACAAATAGGGTTTGTGAAAGGGAGATAGATCATGGATGGGATTTTTGTTGCTCAAGAGGTGATTCACTCCTTAAAGAAGATGGAAATAAAGGAATGATGGTTAAACTTGACTTAGCAAAAGCCTATGATAAACTCAGCTCGCAATATCTTCAAAAACTTCTAGAAGCCTATGGATTTGACGATAGATGGATAGCATGGATAATGTCCATGATATCCACACCAAGCATGACAATCCTACTCAATGGGACCCCTACAGACACCTTTAAACCTTCCCGCGTCCTAAGACAGGGAGATCCACTTTCACCGTTCATGTTCATTTTAGCAGCGGATGGTTTAGGTAAATTAATCAACGCAAGAGTAAGCAGAGGGGAGTTCAAAGGACTAAGATTATGGGGGGATGACTTAACCATTACACATCAACAATTCGTGGATGATGTAATGATGTATAGTCAAGCAAATCTCAAGGAAGAAAAAAATCTGGGGGAGATCCTTATAGAATTCACAAAAGCATCAGGAACAGAGGTGAATAAAGAGAAAGCTGAAATATTCTTCTTTAACATGCCAAGGGTGAGCCAAGCCTTCCTAGCAAGAACAATGGGGTTCAAAATTGGACAGTTTCCAACAAAATACTTAGAAGTACAACTGAGTGATCAACATAACAGAATAGTGAATTGGAAAGGATTGCTAGGGAAAATTCAAAAAAGAATGGACAATTGGACGCTCAGAATGCTCAACACCTCGAGTTGCCTTATACTCTTGAAGTCTGTTCTTCAAGCTATGCCAGTCTATCGGATGGCTAGTCAAGTGATCCCTAAAACCATATGCCAGACAATGGTGCAAATCTTCAAAAATTTTCTGTGGCAAGGGTCAAACAAATAAAAAAATGGGCTTTACTTTCATGGACATGGTTAAGCAAGTTTGTCAGAGAGGGAGGTTTAGGACTAAGGGACCCCTACATATTAAACCAAGTCATGGGGGCAAAATTATGGTGGAGGTGGTTTCAAGGAAGGAACGACCTATGGAAACTGCTTTGGGAAAAGAAATATGAGATAGCAAGGACTCCGGAAGGCAAACTCTGAACAATATCAGAAAGGAAAGGCTTAGCCATTTGGAACCTGGAAAGTTTGAACAGAGCCTTGATAAAAGACAACAGCTTTTGGGAAATTCGAGAAGGGGATAAAGCAGACTTTTGACAGGAGGTGTGGCAACAAAGAGGAATCCTAATTCAAGAACCTCAACTCCAAGAAATCCAATAGTACACAACCCAAATAGTGGAAGATGTAGTAAGAAACTATTGGGTAGTGGAAACAAATAGTTACTGGAGAAAATGGAAGATGAAGAGTGACTGGCCCGAAGCCCTAGAAATTGATCAATGGATAATTTATCAAAAAGAATTGGCAAACAGGAAAATTGCAATTAAAGAAGGTTCATATATAATAAGATGGGGTAAACGCATAAAATACATGTTTACAATCTCAAAAGGCTACCATATAAAGGTAGGAGGAGTTGGAAACTCAGACATAAAAAAATGGAAAAGAATATGGCAGTTAAAAACTTGGCCAAAAGTGGCATTTTTTATCTGGACAGTGTTGCATGGGCGCACCTTGACTTGGGACCAATTAAGAAGGAAAGGGATGCATGGGCCCTCATGATCTGCATTATGCCAAAACCAAGAAGAAACCATGGAGCACGTCACAAACTCCTGCAGTGTAAGTAACAACCTGTGGCAAAACCACCAATAACTATTCAAGATTACAGATAGGAATATAGGACGCATAAAAACAACAATTGACCAGTGGAGCAGCAAGCCATACCGCAACACAATCCTAAACCATGCCTAGAATTTGTCAATTGGGTTTCTCTTGTGGAACCTTTGGAAGGCACGAAACAGGGTAATATTCAGCGAAGATAAAAAAGACAAAGCGGAAACATGGAACCAAATCATGAAAAACATAAGAGAAATAGTAATTCTGGAAAACTAGAAAGAGGACGAATGGAAGATGAAAGGAACGGAGACCAACATTATGAACTGATTGGAAATCAAAGTAAAAAACAAAAACAAGATAGGGAAGGAACATGATGCAGGCAAGGCAAGAGCCAAAGAAAGATATAGGAACCCGCCACAAGGGTTCATAAAACTAAATTTCAATGGGGCGGCCAAAGGCAACCGAGGGGAGGCTGTCATAGGATGGATATTCAGAGACGAGGAAGGGAAGATCAAATGGGCATATGCAATGGACTATGGCATTGCCACAAACAACGAAGCAAAATACCACGTGCTAAATAGGGGACTAGAGATAGCGATAAGAGAAGGGTACCAAAGTCTGCAGATAGAAGGCGACTCCATGCTGGTAATAGAAACAATGAAACAAATACAGCAGGGAACAACAACAGAAAAGCTGAGCAAAAGAAGGAGGATGGCTTGGGTAATAATAGAATTACAACAAAAACTACAGAATATTGCATACACCATATTGTCCCATGTGAAAAGGAAAGGAAATGCCCTGGTGGACCTCCTTGCTAACTGGGGATGCTGAAACAGAGAGAAACAACTAGACGCAGGAGGGGAAGAGCTTAGCCGTAATGAGGAAATGAAACAAATGATACAGGTAGTCGAAGAAGATAGGTGGCGTAGAAAGCATCTAGCAAATTTGGTTGATGCTGATGGGAGGGAAGAAGGACACGGGCAGGTGCAGGTAGGACAGAACAAATCACCCATGGAACAACAAAGGACAGATGAAAGGACAGAGATGAATCGGATGACGGAAGAGGGCAGAGAAAGGACAAACTCGAGAAGGGTGGGGGTAGAAATGGAAAGGTGTGGAAGAAGGGAGGGCAGGACATCAAGACCGAGAAGGGGCAGCAAGTGGATGCCAAATGGCAGCGCGGAGTTAGCAAATGGATGGCAAGAGCAGCTGGAAGAAGAAAGACATTAATGAAGAATGGAGGATAAGATAGATGGGTAGTATCCCAAGGTAAGTGGGAAGGAAGGAAAAGCGGAAAACTGGTGGTAGAATTAAGACAGGAGAATGTTAAAGGAGTAAATTCAACGGGAAACCATGCATTTTGCATGTGGACGTGAAAGAAGGAAGGTGGCAAGAGAGAACACACAGAACACAAACGAAAGCTACAGGAGACAGAATAGTGCAACCAGGTAGACGGGACTAACCATCGGTAAGGGCGCAACTACAACCTAAACAGAGCATTCTAAGGCTAAGAGTACCAAGGCACAGACAAGAAGAAACATGGAACCCAGGCGCAGCAAGAGGAATGTTAAGAAAGAAGAAGGAATGAGCAGCACAGGGAAGAAAAAAGGAAGGAAATTGAACGACAAGCAGATGAAGAGAATAATTGATGCCTACATGGAGGCAAATCCGAAGGAGGTCAGAGACCAAATATGGGGCTGGGAAAGAGATCTGAGAAATAACTTGAGATGCAGAGACTTCCCTATGGATGAATGGGAAGAAATGTTGGAGGACCCGAGTATGACAAATGGCCAATAATCTCTCTTTAACAGGACTCTGCAACAATATTGGATAATGAAACACATTGTAGCTCGAGCCATGACCCTGCACCAGGAACACATGGAAGGGGAAGTGCTGAACAGGCAGGAAAGAAACAAGGAACCAAACCCAGTACGGGGGAAAATTATGAAAGAACTGGCGACAATTTAGATACAAACTTACAGGAATAATCTAGCTTTGGGCCAAATTGAGCAGACCCTATTGGAGATAAATTGGAAAATGTTCCAGTAGGGACGAGAGCTCCCAGGCCCAGGGGTGAAGTCATAGAACTCTGGAGGGAAGGTGCTGAATCCAAAAGAAAAGGTGAAAATTCAGATAGCTTCCTCTGATGAGGTTTAATTTAATTACCTTTGGTTTTTGAATGTTTTTGTTTGAAATGCAAAAGATAAGAACATGTGTAATGGCTAGCAAAGACAAAATGATTTTGATGAACTTATTTAAATTTTGGAGTGGATACAATGTTGACTGATGGTCACCTGGTTTCCTTCGAGCAGGTGACTGATCGAAGGATTCGACTGTAAATTTTTGCAAAAGGTAAATATAGAGAGTACTACCATGTTTACAAAAAATAAAAATATCTAGTTCAACTATACTTTTAAAATATATTATTTTTTTATTATAAACATTAGTTTTCTATTATAATGGATTAAAGATAAATTTTTGAAATTTTTCTCTTTAGATTTTGTCTTCAAACACATTTATAGTTGTGCAAGTGGCAATAGTTCGATACAACCCTCTATTTTTGGCTCTATATCCAATGGAGATCAACCCAATCTCCACCATCTTGTTACCCAACCATGAAAACAATAACCCAATAACTGTATGGAAAATGATACAATAGATCCCAAATTTGAGGTCCACTCATGTCACATCCAAGAATATATGCAATGTATGTGGGATCATGTACTCATCCGGAAAATGCAAACGCTAAATCAAACTTGAATTCGATGCCAAGTGTTTCTTCACTATTGTATTTGCCAACCTAGAGGATCAAACATGGGTATTCAAGAATGGCTTATGTGAGAAATGGAAGCTTTGTTGATCATTATAAGTATTAAGGAATGACCAATGTGATCAGCTAAAGCCTACGAGCAACTACCTATGAACCATAGTATTCAAGAATGTTAATGATGAATGCTTGGTTTTATGTTTCATATTTTTCTTGTTTTCTCTCTCTCCTCGTTAAATATTGAATGGGAAACAAATGCTTGGTTCTATGTTTCATATTTGTCTTGTTTTTCTCTCTCCTCATTTCTTGAATGTGAAATCTCCAAACTTCGTTTCTCGTCTCGTTGTTGTTTCTCGTTTCGTTTCCCCTTTCTAGTTTCTAGTAACATAGATTTCAAGCCCTTCCTTTTAGCTTTGGTTGAATTGTTGTATTGCTCTCAAATCCAAAAGAAGGTGATAGAAGGGATGGGTAGAAAGCTTGGTACTCGAGATAGAGTTAAATAGGAAGAAACATTGAGGCAGACACTGCAAGATTCCTCTCGTGGGGTAAAAGGATCACAACAAGGCCATAGAAAGCCCCCGAGAGAGAACGAAGATGCTACCGCATGCAGTGGTAACAATCAGAGTATGGTGCAGTGCCGTATATTAAGGTCCACCAATGACATCATATTAGCAAAATTCTAAGCATGAAAATAGATTGAAACAAAAACAAAAGGGAAACCCTCATTAACTCATCAAGTCCTTGCTCAATAATCACGCAACATTCGGGTATGAAAAACCATGGATCCCTTCTTCAAAGTCCCTATTTTCTTTTATAGATCTCTTCATATTGATGGATGGCTTTGACCCTCCTCAAATGGCAATTGGATGAGTGTTGGGCAGTTGCATTCATTAAACTTCCTAGCAACTGTTTGAATTTTTTTTAATTTAAAACTTTTATACAGAACTTTGACTTTCACATTTTGTATTTTGGTGCATATGTTTCTGCTCATGCCACATTTGTTTAAATAAACTACATATTTATTTTCTTTTGATTACGTTTCTCAACTATGGTTGTGGATTTATCTTGGAAAAGTAATGAAAATAAGATATGTTCCAAGGAATTGAACATATGTTTTTTCATCACTTGTATCGATATACTTTGACAGCACAGGCACGGGCACAAAACCCAAACCCATCGCTTCATCGCACTATGACCAATAGAGACTTTCCTAGTTGTTGAGCACAACACATAGCCCATATCATTCAAAGGCATACTGATGTTATTCTTTCACCTTGAGATGGATATATATTTGTTTTATTGCAGCAAGGAAATAACCACTACATTACGATACATCAACTATACTCAAAGGCAAAAACTATTTTTCCTGTACAACCACGTTGAGAGTAATAAGTATCTTCCCTTGTGTCATCATAGCAACAAATTCCATTTTTCTAATTCTTTATGTTTCTCATTCTAGTGGCCACCATTTTGTGCAAGTTTCTCTTGTCACTTTTTGTCTCCATGAAAGTTGATAAGAAAATGTTAAGACAATGCTAAATGTCAAATTTTAGCAGTCATTCTGAAAACCTTTTTAATTCATTTTCTAACATGGTCCACAATCTGGTTTGATAGTACTACGATGTATCTCTTCCAAAACTTGATTGTCTTTCATAGCTGGACAACTAATTTGATAAATGATCTCTTTAAATTTGTCTTGGACTCGAACGTTATTGGATGTTCTTGAAGATGGGCCAAGTGTTCACCCAAAATGTCCAAACATATCAATAACAACACATAGTATAACAGAAATATTCATCCTCATCCAATTATTAAATGTGGAAATATTCCTCTAAAAGCCTGGATTTCCCATACAATGGGGATATTACTTATATAACCCTTGGTTTTATTTTCTCTTGCATGTTTGGCGATTCAGCTGGAATATGTCAAAATATAGAGTTCTTTGTCGTCTTCACTCCAACTTCTTGGATGCCATCTCAAAGAAATGCTCAAAGGATATTCCAAATATTATCTTTATAGGTGGCCATTTCGACCCGAAAGGCTGAGTATCCATGCCATTAGTCACACTCTTCTATGCATGTGTACATAACCAATCAATTTATCATCAATAAACATTGTTGCAAGACAATAATTGTTCAAATACATTTCTGAGACGTTCTGGATATCTAAAGGGATTTCCTTATAAAGCTCAAGTTCAACAAAGCATCCAACATATGGATCATGAAACAGTGGATCCTCACACTAATATATTCACCATGGGATTGAGACAAAGATAAACAAATTGTAAAGTCCCTCATGTACATGAGAAAGTGGTGTTGGAAACTCTCCATGTTAGAATTGACATTCTTACCATATTCAAATCTTGTCCTTCCTTAATGTAAACAATTCTTCAATAATATGGCCACTCTCCCACACGTGTCACCTCTCCCAATTCTCACGCTTATTTGGCACACTCCACCTACACATTTCATTCAACAATGCATATGTGTTGGGACTTTATATCCACTGTAGTGGGCCTTCATCCCTCTTCTATTACAAAGCAGACTTCTCAGGGTAGGGGAAATCACAACTCCCTGCCCTCCCTCATTTCAATCCAACACGAAAATATTTTCTTCCTCCCTTTCCATTTCATGACAGTTCTTCAATCAGAAATCTCAATTACAAGCCCTTCCTTCTAGCTTTGGTTGAATATTTTCATTTCTATCAACTCCAAAAGAAGGTGATAGAAAGGATGGGTAGAAGGCCTGGTACCCAAGAAAGAGTTAAAGAGGAAGAAACATTGAGTTAGACACTAGAAGATTCCTCTCGTGGGGTAAAAGGATCACAACAAGGCCATAGTAAGCCCCCAAGATAGAAAGAAGATGCTACTACATGCAGTGGTAACAATCAGAGTATGGTGCAACACTGTATATTAAGGTACCATTATCATCCCCTCAAGACTTCAATTGCTAAGGAGAGAGAAAATATTTTAAAAGCAGAATCTGGCAAATTTAAGGCTATAATTAGCAAAGTGGAAAGCTTGCACAATTTCATTTAGAGACCTCATGAGCAAGTTACAGATGTTGATACACTCTTTGATCTCACATCCACACTCCTCGCTACTGTTAATAGATCACAAAACAATGATGGTGATACTCCAGTTGATTTTATTAGTAGTTATATTCTAAGAAACTATAGTGACTAGGCATATGGAAGTAGGTATTTAGAGGGAAATGATGATCAAACCCAAATATCATGGAGAAATATTGGGCTTTTAGCTACTTCTATTTTCCAGCATGAGGCAAGAATTTGCACTATGCCTGGACCAATGGATAATGAACCCAAGCAAAGGAAAGGTATAGTACAGAGAAAACAGACTAAGCCGACAGAAAGCACTTGACCTGAAGCAGTGAAAGAGTCCTCGGAAGATGAAAAATCAGAAACAGACAAGAATATGGTAAGAATATTTAACACTTTGTGAAAACAGAAGCAAGCCAGATTAGAGAATTTGGTTCTAAATAGAATATCATTTTCCTAGACATTAGAAAACATCTTTGTGTTATCATTTCTAGAAAAGGATGGTAGAGTTGAAATAAATGTCAATGAAAATGGAAAACATTTTGTTGTCCCCAAAAATGCTCCCAGAGCTACAGAATGGCATCTGGAGAAGCTTCATACAGCCAATTTGTTTTTCGGTTTGATTTTAAAGACTGGAAGTTAATGATGGAAGCTGTTGAAAGTGGTGAGGATCTGATGCCTCATAGAACCAATCCACTTATGATTCCTTGTTCTAAGAAGGCTGCAGAGACTCTTATCAGAGAGATTTCAAGAAACAGGGGTAGAGTGGTAGTTGCAACTCTTGAGGTGTAGGAGGATGAATGTGGAAGTGATGATGGTGGTGGAGGCCTTCAAAGACTAGCATCGAAGAAGAAAAATAACTGTCTCCTATGACTTTTGCTGCTTTTTTGGGTGATTTTTGTTGGAAACTATCTTTGTTTCTATCAGTGCACTGTAATTCATACAAGAAGCTAATCTTTTATTCAAGCAATCTGGTATATAAATAATGCTATCTTGTTCTCATAATTAGTTATAATTAAAGTTTACTAGCAGTGCAAACCCCCGGTCATGTAGTACACCCCTTTAGGCATGGTTCCAAGGCCTAGGCAGAAGACTAGAATCACGTAAAAGGAAATTGTTAATGTAAGATGTCAAGTTTGATATGTTAAACCATGATTAGTCTCCTTGTGACAGTATGTTGTAATTTTATGTTTGAAAAGTATTTTGAGATACCACACAAGAACAAAGATTTTGATTGTGTATTTGGTTTAATTTGAGAATACATATAGATGAGAGTAGGGTAAGGCTAGGTGAAAATAGATGTAAATACAAAGGTTCAAAAAACTAGCTAGCAGCCCTTACCATACACAAACCCTTTTACTGGCACTACAGGGGTAGAGTGATCCACCCAAAGGCGTGTGGAGAATAAGTAGGGATATTTATGCTCTGGATTGACTAATTGCTTGAGCCTAGCTCAAGCAGGCACAACTAGTAGATGGCAAGAGATTGGGAATATATATATAGTAAGTATGTGTATTTGAAATTCATTATTTCCCCTTTTGATTTTCAAGGTGGGAGGAATGCAATGGAGAAAGGGATGTCGTATTTGTCCATTATATCCCACCTATCAGGACAATAGGATAAGTCCCAATAATAAGAGTTGGGTTTGCTCATAAGTATATGATTGTAAAAGGCCATCATGAAATTTATTAAGCTAAGTCATCCTTTAGTTGAGTTTCATCCTTTAGTTGAAGCTTCAAGTAAGTTACTCGGCCTCTTTTCAACCCTTTAGTCTTCCTGGAATAGCTACAGAACAACCCTATTTAACCCATGTTGAATGCCTCTTCTTGTTGTGATATTAAAATTCAAATGTCAACCCTTCTCCCTACAAGAGAACCCAAGAACAACACTCAAAACAACCTCTCTTTCACACATTGTACCTACAACAAAACATAAGACTTCCATGTTGCTTCTAGGGCTTCTTTATTGCTATCTTATGGATCTTTCTTGTAGTGGCTAGGGCCTCCCTTTGATTGCGTCTAGGGCCTCTCTAAGTGTTTCTTTATACCTTCCTTGACTGCGGTTATATGCTTCTTCTTGATGGTTGATGAGGGCCTCCCTCTTGCTACAAATTAAGGCCTCCTTTGCTGTGGATAAGAGCCTTCCTTTTGCTACGTATCTAGCCTCTCTTGACTACATCTTAGGCCTTTCTCTAGACTATGTCTTAGGCCTCTCCCTTGTTGTGGCTAAGCCTCCCTTTGACTATGGTTAGGGCTTCCTTTTCAACTGTGGCTAGAGCTCCTTCAAGACTGCATCTACGTCTCCCTTCATGACTGTAGCTAGGGCTCCTTTGTGACTACAACTAGAGCTCGCACTATTGAAGCCTACTAGCCTCGGGCTGGCTAGAGACTCCTGCATTGTAGCACTCTCTATTGCTTCATCCGCATATGTCTCTACCCACATCCGCCAGTCCTGCTACTCTCTCTTCGGGGCTCCCGTAGCAAGGTATAATCCAAGAGGTAGGGTACCTCAAGTATCTACCCCTCATTGCTTGTAGTCCTCCCGACTACAGCTCGATGTCTCCCCACCTCTTCTCTAGATGTACATGATCACTCCCTGTAGTCCCTAGCATGCCCTAGGACAGTACGACATGAGCACTAGTGCATTAACTATGCTAAAAGGTCACTTTCTTGTTAATTTGACCATGAATATCTCTTCTACAAAGCAATATTTCTTAGCTTTGTTTACGTTAGTGGTTTGATAAGAACATTTCTACAGTCTCTTCACTGGATATCTTAAAATTTTCACATTTATGCTTTTTGACAAAAAAGGGCTAACATTTTACCTTAGCTAAGTAAGGATTCTTTAAATAACCTTCTAGCTTGGTTCCTTTTGTTCCATCTAAGCTTGGAAAAGTGTCATGAATTTACATTGAACAATGTAAGAATGTAGTCTTCTCCAGAAACAATCAAGCCAACTCTTTCATTTTGCAAATTACCTACCAGTTCTGGACATATTCTTTGAAATTTCTATGATGAAGGTGTTGGATTTAGGTAAGTGATACAGAATGCACATCTACGGTTCTATTGTTAACCTATTAGACTAGTGAAAATTATAAGCAAAATTGGAAGGGTTGGACATGAATGTTCCAACCATACTCTTATTGGCCTACAATACATATATTCATAACACATACCTACAATACTATTGTTCACCTATTCCGCTAGTGCATATTGTAGGAAAACTGTTAATGTTGGACTTTGTTGTCTCAAGTTCACACACCAACACTAAAGATGCAATGTATTGTGTGCATCCTTAAATATGTGTGACATTGCAAGCTAACTGTTTAAATAAATGCATGTATAAAACTTCTATATTAGAAAAATAACCATCAATATTTTTTTCAAGCATTTTGGGCTGAATTCACAATAGTATGCTAAAAAGTGTCATTTCAATGTCTGGAAATTAGGATATATAAATGTGAGATATATAATCTACATATTTGGGTTATCTCCTTTTCAAATCTAAGTTTTTTTAGGCTACATGTTAATTGTTTGAACTTTGAACTTTGAATAAATTCTTGAATGGACTTCGTAAGTACTCGAATGAATGGACTTCATAAGGAAGTGGTACCATAAATTGTGTTATTTCAAAGATTTGACTTCCATATTTTCACAAGATACAATGTCCTCAATAAATACTTATATGTAGAGATACTTATGTTTAGGATTATATATGTATTGGAGCGGTTCCTTCATGTTTTACTATAATCCTGATGCTGGCAAGCTTCAACTGACTTTTTTCATCAATTGTTCATAGAATATGCAAACGATTTCATTGTCAAAATGTGGTGAAAATTACATTTCTCTTGATTTTTTTTTATTGTTCGTGACAAGATAATCATGTTGCAGGAATGAGGTATCCTACAGTCTGTTTCAATTTGTGGATTTTTTTTTCCTCCCATTTTTTCACAAGGATTTGGATTTGATTTTCATGTGATGGTTTTTGCATGTATCTTATCTAGCCCCAAATGTTAGTAATGGAGCAGATCTTGAGAAGTAGTCGTGGAAACAGACTATTAGAGGTTAATGTTACAATACCACTTCCACTTGGTATCAAAAAAAGTTTAATGGTAAGTGACATAAAGAAGAGTTATTTAACGACAGGGTTGAAAGGGAAACCTCATGTCTTATTTCTAAGTCATTTATTTGTGTTTCTTAGCTCTAAGTCATCTGTTTTTGAGCTTTACCAAATCAATTAGTTCACTAATCCAATATGCATGGATTGTATTTCTCACTAGATGTTAGTTACTTGACATGGTTGATATAACATTCAATTCTAGGCAATTTTTATTTTAAGTTAGAGATTTTATTGATTAAAAGGATGTTCATATTTTGATTGGTTTACTTGGAGCTTGATTTAAAAT
>APFE031061066.1:0-22236 GCA_000404065.3 Pinus taeda | reverse complement strand
AATAAAAAATAAAATTCTAAATTCCACGTGGATGTTATTTTTTTAGGGTGAACTCTTTGCACCATTAAAGTCAGATGAGTCCTAGAACATATGTATACAACAAGAACATCTTTGGCCTTTGTTGTGTATATGTTATTATTTATATCATTGATGGATGGTTATTGATTATGTAAAATAGAGGATGGGAAGGTCTTGCCAATTCTCTTGACAAAACAAAATAAAATGGAGTGGTAGAATTGTGTTTTAAAGGGTGAGCCAGGAATCAATACTTGAAAGGTAGAACTTGAGAATGGCAAGCTATCTGATCTAGATCACAATAGACCATGGAAAAAAATGATAGTATTAATGAGTCTTCCTAGAAAATAAGCTCTAATTGTTAGACCACTGACCAAATTTCAGTTATCTGCAATGGAAATAGTGACTCTAGCTTTATTTGTATGAATAATGACTTTGGCCATTGTCCTATTCATTTCCTATGAATGATTTTGATTTTCAAACTCCAACTAGTTTGTTGTTAAGTTAAGTAATGCTTTGATGACAAACTTATAGTTTTCAAATCTCTTTTCTAAATCTATTTTCTTGAGAAAATTTGTCTTTTTACTTTAGGTACTGTAGATTGCTACTGTGTGACATATGCTATGATATAATTGCTTGGATAAATAGATAGAAGTGTTGCACAACATAGTCCTTTTTAAATATAAAGAAACAATATTTCCAAATACAAAGTTTATTAATTAAGAACATCTTTTAGACTTCTTTGCTAAGTTATGATTATATTTTGGTAGGGGATTTTGTGTACGCTGATATTGTGTTGTCTCTTTGGTTTTTTTAAGGTAACAATGGTTAATAAGGAAAGTGTTCTTGAGCAGCAGGCACACATCTTATTCTACTATCAACAGGAAACTCAATGGTTTTTAGGCATGGCAACAAAAATGTAGATGTTAGTGGGCTATCCAAAGTCCGTGTTGGATGAATTTAATACTAGTGATGATTTTGGTTCCTTGTCAGATAAAGAATTGGTGATAGAATTTGAATGTCACTACAACACCTATACTTTTGGCGACGCCACTTTTGGTGATGTTTAGTTTTTAGTGGCGAAGGCTATTTTGATCGTCACCAATAAGCTTATGGTGACATTTTTCGCCCCTCACCAATGTTCTTTTTTCTTGTAGTGATGTATCATTTATTGCGGCCAAAATCTTACATGGATTCCCACTTCTATGCAGTCACAGGCTAATTGAGCATAGAGGATGTCACCAAGGGTAGGGTGAAAGAGCCATCCAAGTTCTGCTAGACACGTAACAACACCTACAAGGCCAAATATCTTAGGAAGGCCTTTCAATACTTAACAGAACTATGTTAGGTTTTGCAGATTTTTGTGGGGTTGATCTTGAATTTGAGAAGTTAGAAGTTTCTCAACTATAAAATGTCTATTGTGGAGAAAATTTCGACTTCTTAAATTCTAGTCTTATGTTGTCGGATCTATGGTTAAAGCAGTATTGAGACTTTTCCAGAAGGTTGGGTATTCTTGATTAATCAGGTTGTGAATGAAGGAAAACCATTCAACTGGTCGTATTGTTTGGCTCAATAGTTGAGAATTCATGTGACTAATGCTAAGAAGCCTCCTAAGGGTAAACGAGCCAGATTATACATTTTTTCTTATTTTTTGGATGCAATATGTGCTCATATTTCATTTCCTAACATGAATTGGACCTAGTCACCAAAGAATTTGTTGTGCACATTTACTGCAAGCTGCTTTAAGAGTGAAACTACAAAGGAGTTATGGACAATATGGCTGATCACGTCCTCATTCCATTGTATAAGTTGATATTTGAGGAAGAACTGCCTTGCATGTCCCGTGAGGCGATGGAAGCAGTGTCAGAATTGGTGGATTGGTTTGCCTCACTAGATGACACTCGCCTCAGAATATTTTGCGGTCAGAAGTCTCCACATCATCTACCAAGGTATGTCACCGATAAGCTGGTCATGCAAGAAGTTGCTTATCATCTTTCCACAGGGTTATCAGGATTCTTTTAGAGTAATAATAAAGCGCACTGGCCCACTCTCCCTTTGTAAATCAGATTGTACGAGATCAAGAATTTGAAATTTGCAGACACAAAAGTTAAGGAGATAGAGAAATTTATGTTTGTTCGTTTGGACTTCAATCAATATGATACTAGGAATGTTTTTAAAGAACACTGTGCGAGGATTCATTTCTAATGGCCAAGCGTGACATTTTACAGGCCTGAAGAGGAAGAGACGAAGAATTGTTACAATGCCTCCAAGTCCCGCAAACTAGTTAGCTTCGTAGGAACATTACAGGTTACTCCTCAAAAGGAAGTCACTCCAAATGGAGAACCAATAGGAAAGTGCAAACCAATGTGCAAAAGGGTTAAGAGTAATATTTCGCATAGTTTGGCGGAAGAGTAGATCTGCAAGATGAAAGCAGATCCAATCATCCTAAAAGTGGCCATAACAAACAGAAAAAAGGAGGAAACAAAGGAAGTAGGAAGAATAATTGAAGCAAAAGGAAGAACAAGAGAAGAAAATATTAGAAGAAGAAAGGTAGAAACAAGAAGAAGATGAAGCAGCACAAAAATAAGCCGAATAATAAGAGCAGAAATGGATACTAGAAGATGAGAGAAAACAATTGTAGGAGAAGGAACTTGCTCAAGAAATTGAAGAACTAATTGTAATTCAGGACATGGAGGTGGAACTAGAGTTGCTAAACCAATATGGTTATCTTATGCCAAGCATTCAGTAGTTCACCATTCAGTCTCCCCCTCCTCCAACAACAGAGAAAGCTCCAAGCGAAGAAGAGGAAATTGTTCCTCTTGATGATGGTCCGGTCATGGATGCGTACAATCTAACTTACAATGAGCTTTAGAAGAAGATTGTACAAGAAAGAAAGAAACACTTTCTAGACGACCTTACATCTCCTGCATTCATTAGAGAAAGGGTAATTATGATGGATACCATGAGAAATCAGAAGCCATTGCTGCAACCAATTTGGCCTTCACAAGTGCTACCAAGTCAAACATAAAGTATCTCATGGTTGAGAATAGCCAAATGGCAATGAACTTACAGGATGCAAGGAAAAAAAATTAAGCAGCTCCAAGCAGAGGTATAGAAATTAGTTCCCGCACAAGTGTATCTGGAAGAGCTTAAGGCAACCATACTTGGTGAAGTATCGACATTAGGAGATACCATCTAGAGCCTTTATGAGGAGCTTTTCACCATGCATAAAGAAGTTTCCCGCTTGCACAACATGCAGTAGAAGTGAAAATATTATGCTAAAGCCCTCAAGGCTGTCCATACAATCATTGTTATCATTCATGAGTGGTCAGTGCAACACAAAAGGGCACTGTCTGCATTGGTAATGAAAGAAAGGAAACATGTAGCATTAGAGAAAGCACAAGTTAGGATGATCCTACAGAGTAACAAAAAACTCACCTAATTCATCGCCAACATTGAGGCCACATATGCACGATTAGACAATAGCATGGATTTCACGGTGAAATCACACAAGCTACCTTAAGTTGGCTCACTCACCGAGGAAAAACACAAGAATTAGGTCAAATAAGAGGTTCAAGAATACTTGGACCATCTCAGGTAGGTTGCCACCAAGGAATATCTGAAGGTGGACAAGAATAATATGCAGAAGTACATTGGTGGATGTTGGGACGCGGTCCTCTAGGATTAACTTTTGCTAAATCTTAAGTTAAATTTTGATAAGATATTGTAAAGAATTCACATTTTGAGGAGTGAAGTGTGAGTAACACAAGTCACTAGGAGTCAAGGGGTTTTGGGAAGGTCAAGGCCCCTTAGTTTTTGTATTATTTTGAGCTCCGTCTATGGTTTGCGAACCATGGTATTGTAATAGGAAAAAGTATATAAAGGGGTGCATTAACTTGTCTAAGGAAACATAATATGTGATGTTATGACGGATACTTGTATTTAGAGTCTGTAATCTTATGTATTTGGGTGAAGGGGAAGGCTCCTACTACTGTGTGTGTGGAGACCTTGGTAACTTTGCAGTTGAGTGTGCGGGCCCCTACAACTGTGTGCGCAGGGTCTGAAAAGTATATGTATTGAAGATATGGAATAATAAAGAGGATTTGAAGCAATTTTGTGTCCAAACTGTATAATTATGTGTTTTTTGTATTTATGCTTAGGTGAAAGCCATTTATCTGTATTATTGTCTTAATTACACTGCGATGATCTGGATCTACTATTATATGTTATTTTATACATGATTAGACCCTTATGTGAAGCTCATAACTCTGTTTAATTGGAAATTGCTTTATGTTTGGGGATTTTTGAGGATAAGGGTTCGTGAAGGTTAGATCAAGCCTTAATGATATGATTGAGAAAATTATTTTTGCTGTGTTAAATTTCCTTTTTCAGAATATATTACAGGTGCTTGAGGATTTGTGAAATTATTGCAAGTTTAAACATGGTTTTTTGAGTGCTTTTATGTAATTTTTATGTGCAAATTAAGATAAACAAATGACTGGACAACAATATATAACATACATAAAAATCACCATAAACAGTATCACAATAGCACAGGATGAAGGAGTTCACCCCTCTTGGGTTACATCTCCTTGGCCTAGCTTCCAATGGTTTGGTCCTCTCTATTATGTTAACAAATGTGAATAGATTAGTTTATAATGCTTAAAAAGCTCTGACACCTGTTCCAATGGCTCCAAAATGGCCAAAAGTACCTATGTAGCCTCTTTTTTCTCATGATTTGGTAAAAAATTGAAGAAGTTATGGCCTTTCCCAATATTCTGCTAATCACATTGCAAATTCCCCAAAACCAGCACCACTCTACAATTTTTCCCCAAAACGCGCTAACAGAGCGACAGTTTCGCCAAATTTCAGGCGAATTTGTCAGACACGTTAAATGACCTCTAATGCATTATATTCAAAAAATGTGGCCATATGGGGGCTTCGTACCTGGGGCTAAGGCCAACGACTTGCCCCCACTACCTGCCCCCCCTGCTCCTCTCTACTAGTGGTCATGTGTTGGTGATGAGACCAAGGGTTGCCCCAATGGGTTGGTCCAACCTCCGAAATGACGCACATGTCATTTTAAATATATGCAAATTTCTTATATAGTTAAGAACTATGTGTATGGAATATTGGTGAATGCTTTGGATTAATGTTGTGAGGTCATGGATTCAACCCCTGCTACTGCTACCCGGACTTCGACCCAAAATTTTGGTGGCCCCTGTGCTGCCACGTGGTGGCCTCCGGCTGGGTCACATGTTAGCCCGTGGTTGGCCACCGACCAACCATTAAAAATCTATCAAATTTCACCATGAGAACATGATACTTGGCACAACATGATTCGCCGAGCCCGTTGACTAGTCAAAGCACCACATACACCTGCCCAGTCAGTGCCATGTCAGCAGTAAGGACAGTTGACTGGGTTGTCAATTTTTTTCAAAATCTCTCTTGTTTGGGAAAGTGAATAGAACATGATTATGGGATCATAAGGTGTCTGTTTTGCGCAAAAAAAGTTGTGATGAATTCAAGATGACGAGCATTAGGCGATCGTCCAGGTTCAACACCGATCCAACATCTTGAATTTTGAGCAATTTTTTGAGCACCTGATCACTTAAACTGAATAAATTCCTTACCCCCACATCACATAGCCGTCTGGATGCAAAAAATTGGTTCTAGCGTACCCCAATACTCCCTCGGGTGAGACTACAACTTGCATCAAGAGGTTTGTTTCCGAAAGGGCTAGTAGTGTAGGTTTTTGTTGGTTAATGCAACTAACTCTAAACATGGGTCCAAGCCCCCTCAAGCCAACAAATGGTTTCATTTCCAGGATCAGGATCTATCTGAGGGATGTGTGATGTGGCATCCGTGGAGACCAACTAAGAAATAAATCATGAAGTGGATAGATTGGAAGTTTCATGACTTTGTAGCTCAGGAAAATCGGAATCCATGGTTGCTAAGAAAAAATGTGGTTACAGAAATATCTCTACACAGAATTGCACAAAGTTTTCTTTTTGACATTCCTTGCGAGTTACACGAGTGGCTGTCCAAATTAGCCGATAGAGAACCTACTTGGAAGCATGATGATCCTATTGTGTGGACTCCAGAATTAGTCAAACATATTGAAGGATCTGATTATAAGGTTGCAAGGACTGTTGATTATTGGATTGATAGTATCTTGGGTGGTTTCATCATTGAATTTGTAATCAATACATTTGTGCCTTATAGCGAAGATGAACGCTGATTCTTCATAGGTTCAAGAAGTAATTACCTTAAATCACTAAAGACTTGGATTAAAACATTGTTGTGCGAAAAAGGGGTTATGCATTTACATTAATGTTTAAGAGAGGTCAGAATGGATATATGCGAAGTGGAAAGCAATTCAAAGTAGATCTAGACAAATTCATCAGGAGTGAATACAGTCCTTTATTTGGAGAATCTGAAAGCGAAGAAGAAAGTAGCCCTAGTACACCTAAAGGTGTGATGCAGTTAGTAGATTAGGATACTTTTGGAATTCCATGTCCATCCACTCCACCTCTGCCTTCACCTATGCCTCATACACCTACACCACAACCTCCACCTCCGCTATTAAGTATGGTGAATATAGTGAAAATGCCTATATTTAGGGGTCAGGGATTAGGGGATCCCGATTAATTTTGGTTCATCGCAGAAGCTGTGCAGAAGGGGCAACAAGTCAACGATGTTGACATGAAGAAAGCACAACTGGTTACAACGCTATAGGATAGAGCGCTTACCTAGTACATTAGATATAGTACGACTCATTTGACTACTTCATTAGCTGAGACGAAGGATACACTGAATGCAGAATTTAGGAAGCCAAAGTTGCAAGCTCAGTGTGTGATTGAAATAAAGGAGATCAAATAGAGGGTTAATGAGTCTGTGTGGGATATAGATCAGCGATTGAAGTGTTTACTGAGCCAATCTAATATTGAGATTTTAGATGAAGAACATAGGGATTGGTACATAGCTACGCTATTACCTAACTTAAGATTTCCTTTATCTCAACAAAAGATTGGGTGTCAGGTCGAAGCATTAGAGACTGCGATGAAGCTAGAAGCTTAGCCGATCCAAGACATGAATATAGGAGTTCAAAAAATCTAGTTGCAGTTAGAAAGCTTGCATATGGAGTTTCAGGATCCGGAGAAGGGAAAGGAGGTTGAATGAGAAACACATTCTGAATTTTGGTGCATGAAGTGCAAGAATGAAGGTTACCATAAAGATCAGTTCTCTGTATTCTGGGATTATATAACTGTGGGGGGTCCCAACGTGCTGAAGCCAGAATATTCACTGGATCAAGCACTAATGCAAGTACCTAGTGTAGCATCTGCCAAGTGTTAGGACAACATTTGATAGATAATTGTTCTCTATCATAGAAGTTTGTATAGTCTCCAAAGCAACTCTTTTGTAACTTTTATAAATCAGTTGGTCATGATGAGAGGAATTGTCGAAGCTATGAATTGATGATGGACAGGACTTCGATGTAAAGAATGCAGGCTGAAAACTATGCGCAGAACGATCAAGGCTCACCTACGGCTTGTGGAGGATTCCAAGGATAGGGAATAGGAAGAGGAGGAGCTGAAAGAGGTTGGGGCCAGATCATTTGAAACAACTGTGGAGAACAAGCACACTTTGCACGCGCCTGTCAGAATCCCACTCACCCTTCTTGTCAATACTGTCGGCAATTTGATCATGTTATAGAAGATTGCCCGATATTAATAACAAAGAAGCGAGAGAAGAAGAACTAATAGCCAATGTAAAATATTTAGATGATGAGATCTGTGTCGCACGAAGATGATCCCAGTATCAACAAATTTACGTGAAGCGGCATAGCCATTGGTGAAGACAAGGTCGAAGGAAAAAAACCATTATAATATCTATGGTTTCAAAGAGCCGATGAGAAGAATATTGGGTTTGATTTACATAGAGAAAAAGAAATGTTCATGGAGGAAAGAAAAAGCTTTATGGATCCAGGTGCTTCTACGTCTAAGAATTAGATGCCACTAGTCCCATGAAAGGAGAAACTTGAAGAAGTTACTGTGTCATAGGATTCATATCCCATGGTATTAAAATCATTTTTGCAGACCTGCATGAAGTTACTATGGAATTAGAAGGTAGTTGAAGGACTGAAAGAGCTGATAGATAACTACACTAGCAAGGATAAGTCGTTACCTGATCCAGAATGGATTTTGTAAGTCAAGTCATAATCTTACCATATGTTGACGACTAATATGGTCCTAGATGGAAAAGTTGTTCTCAACTTGTGTATAGTTTGATTGTCTCAATTCAATATGAATTAGTGTCAAAACGAAGGATTTGACAGATTGATTCCGACGATGTCTCCAAATTTCCATTTGACTTCTCGGTGATGGAGAAAACCATTGTCAAATTTGAAGTGTCAAAGAGGGCTTGGTTGGCTATGTGACGTTTTTACAGATCGACATGTGTCAAACTTTCATTTACCATGCATATCCTCAGTTGATGGTAAGATTGTGGGGTTCTTATTCCAGTTGCAGGAGCATGGCCGTGACTGGTTTATTGTTGCAAACTTGTGATGTCACAACTTTGATGTCTAAAAACTATGGTGAAGTTTTATTACAAAAGGAATGCGTATATATATATATATATATATTAAAAGACCATATGATATAAATATTATATGGTGCTATATATATAATGTATTAAAAGTTTATGACGCATATTAAATTTATCACAGCCATGCCACAAAGACTATAGTGGAGTAGAATTACATCGGAAGCACTATGGTAAGTGCTATGGTGTAATTCGCTGGTCAAAGTCCACCCAGATAGGACAGTCCAAGTGGATCTCCAATGGGCACGTCGATGCCACAGGTGACAGCCCAATGAAGCTGGCACGAGGATGTGATGGCTTGGACGCCAGAAGATATATCGAAGTCATTGCAACACCAATTCATAAATGGAGGATTCATCGAGATTGCATTGACGTCTTGAGATAATGCAACAAGATTGCATGCACAGGGATCTTGCCAGATTTAGAGCACCAGAACGTTGTCGACTACACTGAAAAATCATTTATGCTAACAGCATTGTAATTGCATTGGTGTATGTTAACGGAGTTTAGGCAACCAAATTGTGATTACACCAACATTGAAAATGCTCCGACGTGGTGAGGTTAGCAAGGCTCCATGAAGGTGCAAGCATGGAGGTGGTTATGACATGTTCCATTACGTTGCTCCAACAGGTCAACAAATTGTATGAATGCCTCAATACATGGAGGAGGTAAGGCAGTAAAAGTCTCAACGAAACTCCAACGAAGGCATTAAATGTATGCAGATTCTTGTCAAAGTCATAAAACCTTTAACATGGCTCCACCAATATCCCAACACCAGAGTACAAGTAATGTGTTTGAAGGTGCAGAAACTGCCAGAGTTTGAAAGAGCCATGGGAGAAGTGACAGCCATCACTATCAGGGGTCCAGTATCGTGTCAGAACCGTCGGAGGAATACAGTTGAAGTTTGTCATGGAACAAATGTGCTTGGCCATCAAGGAATGCCAACTACATAGTGACTTTGTCAAGTTGACCACCCAATGAGATCACCGAGTCATCCTAACCATCGGAGGTGAACCATAACTAGCCAATCGATGGAAGCCTCTTTGTCACATAACAACAAGTTCAAGGGTTAATTGTTGAAGCTTTGGTTTAATATGCTGCATTGCATATACATCAAATTTTCATTCAGGTATGTATTAATTTATGTGCCATTGTAAATAAAACATATGTTAATGTTCTATGGTGTTTGTTAGCACCAAGACCACATACATTGCACTGCAAATTAAATTTTAGCCAATTAAAAACTATAGGAGATAGTTTGCGCTATATGGATAATTATGATAAGGTTTGTTAAAACTAAATTCATAATGTATCAAGCACCGAGATTTGTAATTGGACCACAAAGCATTTGTTAAAAACAACATTCCAAGTTTAGTTTGGGATTTTAGTATAAAGGAGGTGGAATTCCATCCTTTATACAGGCAATTTGAAGAAAGAAAAGTTTCTTTAAAGACATGCTTTCTACAGTCTTGGAAAGGAGAAGAAGAAGAGTGGCAATCCGGAGCCCATCAAGTTTTTTTTATTGTATAAACCTTTCAAGAAGGAGGTTGTGTTTCAAGCGAAAGTTCAGAGTTTCGACATTTGTCTATAAAGGATTTTTGAGCATTTCCTAGCCACCCTTGGGCCTATTCAGGAACGAAGATAGGCACTAGAAAGTTGTTGAAGAATGCTTCATTCTACAAGTGTCCAGCAGTGCCTGTGAGCATAGATAAGTTGGTAAATCCACATGTAAAGAAATTATTGAAGCCCTTCTAATAAAAAGGTCGCTCATTTTGAAGTGGACCCAAAGATGTAGTCTATGAGGGATGAACTCCGTCAACAAATCCTTATTGAGTTTGTGTCTTTTATTTTGTTGCTTATGTGTCATTTAATTCTGATGTTTAAAAGCATTAAGGGAACTTCATATTCTACTTATTTTTCTCATTTAAGCAATTCATAGTTCAATGCTACATTTAAAAGATAATCACCATCAGTTTGACCTTGCACTTTTAGAGTGGGCGATCTAATTTCTGCATTTTAGATCATATTTTTTATTAGAGCGGGTTAGCTCTCTTTTTGGTGCAAGAATGAAAAAGAGTTATAGGCAACTCAAGCTGGAGAATGATGATTTGCGGTGTATGGTGAAATCTCTGGAGGAATACAAGTAAAGACTTTAGACAAAGATTGAAGCTTTGAGAAACGATGTTTTGCGGCAAATGGTGAAATATCTAGATGAAGACAAGCAAAGAATCCAAACAGAGATTGAAATTTTGCAAAAGAATCGAAGGATAAACAGTCCTTCAGTTCACAACTCATCTATTGAAGGGAAAAATGGTGCGTAACCTCTTCATCTGGGTGATGAAGACAATTCATCATTATCTACGACTCCAAAAGCTCAGTCAGTAGAAGAAACTATTGTAAGCTTTTCCTCACCTTCTAAAGAAACTTCATATGCACCAGCCTCACCAAGAAAAGAGTTGGAGAAGAACGATTCTTCCAATGATCAGGAGATTGGAGCATTTGAAAAACATACTAAAAGAATGGGTATCATGCTAATGCAGAAGATGAGTTACTAGGAAGGACAAGTTCTTAGAATGTATGGTCAAGGTAGGCTCCAACTGATCTCCATGCAGGAAAGTACGCAACATGAAGGCTTGGGTTATGATCAAACAATATGTGACTACTGTGGGAAGAGAGGTCACATTGCGGATCAATGTTGGTCCCTACACCCAGACCCAATGCCAAAAAAGCTGCAGGACCAAAAAGGTAAGCTTCTGAATCAATAAAGAAGTGATTCAGAAGGTGATTCCTCAAGTCAAAACTTAATGTTAAAAGTTATCAAGAGGATTTACCCATGTACATTTTGTGGTAGTAATTCACAATGTGTAGAAGAATGTTGGAAGTAGAAAATTTTCAACAAGAATTTGGTGCTATCAAAAGTCAACTATGGAAGGATGATGTAACATTACAAGTAAATAAGTGTCCTAGGAAGACCTTACTTCCATCATACAAGGACTCCGCAACATCCAAAAAAAGTATGAGAAAGTCCAATAAAAAGGCAGCTAGCACAAACTCTGGAGAATGAGTTTGTCGACATTGCAAGTTGAAAGGGCATTCGACAAGAAAATGTTCGATGATACCTCGAGAGACAACATCAACATCAATAGAGTAAGAGAAAACAAAATCACATGGAGTCAAGGAACATTAGTCTCCAGATTGGAACTGGGCAAATAAAATTCCATATGTATAAAATGTGAGTTTGTAAATTGTTGACAGTAGGCTTAGTCAAAGTTTATAACTAGAGTCTAGATGGTTTTTACATTAACTCATGTTTGTAATAAATTTCATGGTTGTAATAACAATTTTGGAGGTCCAAAAGTTCTTTTTGTTGGGAGGTGTGATCCAGAATGGATTTTGTAAGTCATGTCAGAATCTTACCATACGTTGACAACCAAGATGGTCCTAGATGGAAAAGTTGTTTTCGACTTGTGAAGAGTTTGATTGTCTCAATTAACTACAAAATTGGTGCACGAACAAAGGATTCAACACACTAATTCCGAAGATGTCTCCAGATTTCTGCTTGGCTTTCCAGTGATGGATAAAACCTCAATCAAATTTTAAGTGTCAAAGAGGGCTTGGCTGGCTATGTGACATTTCTGTAGATTGACATGTGTCAAACTTGCATTACCGTGCATATCTTCAGTTGATAGTAAGATCGTTGGGTTCTTATTCCTGTTGCAAGAGCATGGTCATGATTAGTTTAGTGTTGCAAACTTGTGATGTCACAACTTTGATGTCTAAAAACTATGGTGAAGTTTTATTACAAAAAGATAGCATATATATATCTATATATATATATATATATATAAATAAATATATATATATGATATATATATATAGTAATTATATAATTAAAAGACCATATGATATAAATGTTATATGGTGCTATATATATAATGTATTAAAAGTTTATGACACATATTAAAGTTATCACAACCATGTCACAAAGCCTATAGTGGAGAAAAATTACACTGGAAGCACTATGGTAAGTGCTATGATGTAATTCGCTGGTCAAAGTCCATGAAGATAGGACAGTCTAGGTGGATCTCCAATGGGCATGTCGATGCCACAGGTGACAACCCAATGATGTTGGCATGAGGATGTGATGGCTTGATTGCCAGAAGATATACTTAAGTCATCGCATCACCAATTCATCGATGAAGGATTCATTGAGATTGCATCGACATTATGAGATAATGTAGCAAGATTGCATGCACAAGGATCCTGCTATATTTGTAGCACCAGAACGTTGTCAACTGCACCGGAAAGTCGTTTATGCTAACAACACTGTAATTGCACCGACATCATGTATGCTACTGAATTTGAGGCAACCAAATTGTGATTGCACTAAAGTTTAAAATGCTCTGACATGGTGAGGTTAGCAAGGCTCCACAAAGGTGCAAGCATGGAGGTGGTTACGACATGTTCCATTACGTGGCTTCAACATGTCAACAAAATGTATGAATGGATCGATACATGGAGGACGTAAGGCAGTGAAAGTCTCAACGAAACTCAAACGAAGGCATTAAATGTATGCAAACCCTTGTCAAAGTCAAAAAAACCTCCAACGTGGCTCCACCGATATGCCAACACCAGAGTACAGGTAATGTGTTTGAAGGTGCAAAAAACACCAGAGTTTGAAAGAGCCATGGGAGTAGTGATACCCATCACTGTCGAGAGTCCAGTACTGTTTCAACACCGTCAGAGGAATTCAGTTGATGTTTGCCATAGAATGGATGTGCTAGGCCACCGGGGAATGCCAACTATGCAGAGACTTTGTCGAGTTGACCACCCAACGAGATCACCAAGTTAGCCTAACCGCTAGAGGTGAAAAACAGCTAGCCAACCATCAGAAGCCTCTCTGTTACATAACAACAGGTTCAATGATTAATCATTGAAGCTTTTGTTTAATATGTTGCATTGAATATACATCGAATTGCCATTTAGGTATGTATTAATTTATGCATCATTGTAAATATAACATATGCTAATGTTCTATGGTGTTTGTTAACACCAAGACCGCATACATTGCACTGCAAATTAAAGTTTGGCCAACTAAAAACTATAGGAGATAGTTTGCACTATATGGATAATTATGATAAGGTTTGTTAAAACTAAATTCATAATATATCAAGCACCGAGATTTGTAATTGGACCATAAATAATTTGTTAAAAAAAACATTCCAATTTTAGTTTGGGATTTTAGTATAAAAGGAGGTGGAAGTCCATCCTTTATACAGGGAATCTGAAGAAAGCAGAGTTTCTTTAAACACGGGCTTTAGAGGCCTTGGAAAGGAGAAGAAGAAGAGTGGCAGTTTGAAGCCCATCAAGTCCTTTTCTATTGTAGAAACCTTTCAAGAAGGAACCAGAGGTTCTTTTGAGCATTTCTTGGCCACCCTTGGGCCTATTCAGGAACGAAGACATGCACTAGAAAGTTGTTGAAGAAAGCTTTGTTCTACAAGTGTCCAATAGTGCCTGTGAGAAAAGATTATTTGGTAAATCCACATGTAAATAAATTATTGAATCTATTCTAATAGAACGGTCGCTCATTTTGAAGCGGACCTAGAGATGTAGTTTAGGAGGGACGAACTTCGTCAACAAATCCTTATTGAGTTTGTGTCTTTTATTTTTCCGCTTATGTGTCATTTAATTCTAATGTTTAATTAAGGAAACTTAATATTCTGCTTATTTTTCTCATTTAAGAAATTCATGGTTCAATGCTTCATTTAAAAGACAATTTCCATCATTTTAACCTTGCACTTTTAGAGTGGACGATCTAATTTCCGCATTTCAAATCATTACTAGAACAACGCATTGTCAATAAGGTGAATGAAGCAAGAAGAGAAATTGTAGGGATATGCATTGACAACACAAATTGGTGATTTCAAAATGGACCAGGTAATCCTCATCTTGGGCTCTGATGCTAATGTACTGCAAAGGAAAATTTGGGAATGTATGGGGAAGCCTAAGTTACGGTGGTTTCCAATTCAGTTGCACATGGAAAACCAACAAAAGATAATTCCAATGGGTCACCTGCATGGAGTAACTTAGATGTTGAAGGCGCAAGTGTAGTGGCAGACTTTGAAGTTATTGAGAGAGTAGATGATAGTAATCCATATCCAACATTACTTGGGATTGATTGGGCCTTCGACGTGAATGCAATCATTAATATAAAGAAGCGAAGCATGGTATTGAGTGATTGTTCTATTGGATCTAGTAGAAGGTACATGATACACAGAATCAATCCATGATTATTATCAAGACGAAGACATTGAGCACCTATATAAGCTAACTGTAAAAAATGGATATTGGATCAATCCCAATGCAGATGCAAGGATCACATGGGAGAAGGATAGTTACTGCCAATAAGATTTAGATGTACAGTTAGAAAATTGGAAAAATTGGTTGCATGAGGTCTCTACACTATGATGCAATCAACTTACAAGGTCACAACGATGTATATCTATGGAGGTACATAAGTTTCCTTATTATGATGGCTTGGATAATATCAATATGTTTCTTGACAATTTTGAAAGGGACGTACCAGAGGCAGCTTTGGCTGAGAAATTACAGAAGCTAGCAGTCGTAGTGAAAGAATCTAAGGCCGAAATGGGAAAGGTGTAGTTTGAGCTGCAACTGCAGATTTCAGAGCTTCAGATGAAGTTGCAACCTACCAACCCTCCTGAAGTCCAAGAGTGGTGCGAGGCTGCTATCAAAGCTGATATGGTAGTTCTTGCCACTGTAGATAATGACTGCAACCAATTTTTTGAAAGTATTATCGAAATGTGGGCCTCATTGTAGGAGGACCCGTATATGCATAAAATTGAAGCTAAGATCTATAAGAAGAAACTACATTTTGATGAGATCGGAGCGACAACACAGACCTTAGCACCTATGCAGAGGTTCACCAGAATCCAAGAAGGGAAATTCATACAGACTCAGATTGATGAGCTACTTCGAAAGGCCTCTATCATTTTAGCAAGGACACAACCATGGGCCAATGAAGAAAGCCAACTATCACAGAATTTCTAGAGAAAATTAAAATCCCTTTAGTAGACACAGAGGACGATGAGCTTAGCAGTCGTAGGGCCAGCTACAAAGAAGTTGGTTGAAGAGGTTGGCAGGCCGCCGCAATGTACAACAAAAATTCAATCCTTGAAGTCAAAATTCAGCAGCCTCAAATCACATGTTGAGCACATACCAACAGAGTGATTTGAGATGAGTCACATCTTTGTGTTGGGGGCCTGTTGGGATGGGGTCCCCCAGGATTAAGTTTTGCTAAGTCTTAAGTTAAATTTTGATAAAATATTATAAAGAATCTACATTTTGAGGAGCAGAGTGTGAGTAGCATAGGTCATTAAGATTCAAGGGGTTTTGGGAAGGTCAAAGCCCCTTAATTTTTGTATTATTTTGAGCTCCACCCATGGTTTTCATACCATGGTATTGTAATAGGAAAAAGTATATAAAGAGGTGTCTTACTTTGTCTAAGGAAACATAATATGTGATGTTATGAGGGATAATTGTCTGTAGAATCTATAATCTTCTGTATTTGGGAAAAGTGAAGGCTCCTACTATTGTGTGCACAGAGACCTTGGTAAGTCCACAACTGAGTGCGTAGGCCCCTGCAGTTGTGTGCGTAGGGTTTGAAAAGCATATGTATTGAAGATCTAGAATAATAAAGAGTATTTGAAGCAATTTTGTGTTCAAACTGTATGCTTATGTGTTTTCTGTATTTATGCTCAGTTGAATGCCATTTATTTGTATTATTTTCTTAAAGACACCGCAAAGATCTGGATCTACTTCTATATGTTATTTTATTTATGATTAGACCCTTAGGCGAAGCTCATAAATCTGTCTAATTGGAAATTTCTTTAAGTTGGGGATTTTGGGGATAAGGGTTCACGAAGGTTATATCAAGCCTTAAATTGAAGAAACACCTTACCCCCACATCACATAGTCTTCTGGATGCAAAAAATTGGTTCTAGCATAACCCAATACTGCCTCGGGTGAGACCGCAACTTGCGCTAAGTAGGTTTTTGTCGAAAGGGTCAATAGTGTAGGGTTTTATTGGTTAGGTTAGCTAACTCTGAACCTGGGTCCAAGGCCCCTCAAGCCAATAATGGCCCTATCTAGATCAACACTATGTTGCTCCTGCTGAAAAAGGAAGTTCAGACCGGTTCCAAATCAGTGATGCAATGGAGGCTAGAGTCTGCTTCTAGCCTAATCCCATCACATAATTTGGGGAAGTCATAACACAATACAAAGCTTGGCACCACTATGTGACTGAGAAATTATTGGCTTATTGGGGCCTGACCTAGGTTTGGAGTTAATTACCCAAACAAATGCATGTACTACTAACCCTTTTGGCGATAGTCTGCGAAGCGCGAACTAAGGTCTCACCCGAAGCAGTATGGGGGGATGTTAGAACTAGGTTTCCACGCCCTTGAGATGTCTGAGGGGTTGATTTAGTCAAACTGTAAATACCTTCATGCAGGTTACCTTGGGTCCTTCCCTGACCTGTGAGGCCTTCACGCCCTATTATATTCACCTTCGCGTAGCCGTAATTAGGGGTTGTGGGGCTTTCACACTGCTAGAGCAACAATTTGCACTATTTCCCCTAGTCACACCATGGATCTTACTTATCTTCTTATAACAGTTAGTTATCTTCATATAAATAGATACCTTATATTATATTCCCTTACTCAACACATTTATATAAGTTCGTGTAGTAATTAAACAGTAAACTTGCAATTCATACCCAATATACTTCATTACATAAACAAGAAAAGATCCACAAAAATATGGTTAAAATTCACTTTATTAATGTTTCCAATGGTCACAGACTCGACCTGTCTTGCACACTTAGCTACAGGGGTCCGCGTACTCAGCTGTGGACTACCAGGCCTCTGCGCACTTAGCTATAGAGCCTTCTCCTACTCTACGACCCAATGACACAACTCTATACTTCAACTCACTACTTCATGGATTGATTTCCTTCTATTCTTAGATGAACTCTCTTTACACTTAGAGCCTCACTCTATTTATACAATCCCATGGCCCGTAGACCATGGGAAGATCTCTCAAACCGACACTATATTTACAAAAGTAAGGGTGAACAACCCTATGTCTCTATTACAACTTCGCACTCCGTACCCACAAATCACAGAGTCTTTACAATGGAATTTGTCAAAACTTGGGCTTTAAGCCCCAAAACTTGCCTTGGGGGCATCGCACACCTAAGAGGCCCCCAACACAAACATCATGACTCGCCCTCAAGTCACTCTATCAGTGCGGAGATCTTCACACAAAGACCTTCCAACTCTGCTCAAATGGTTGCAAGGTTGGCAACGCACTAAGCGGCTGCCTGTTGAATCTCCTGTACTCATTGTTCTGAGAATGCGGTGTTGGAATTGCTCCCCTGCATTTGTTTCTGTGTCGTTTGCATCTGCTTACAGTCCCGTGCCTTCATTTAGCTACGTGGAGTGCAAAGACTGTGCTTCTGTTGCTAGTCAAATAGTCGGACCACCCGTGGATGGCTTCAATCGAGTGCCATTCACTTTGTTTGGGAAAGGTTCTCCATTTAGCTTTACCAGCTGCACCACGCCTCCATTTGTGACCTCCTTAACAACATATGGTCCCAGCCAATGCATTCTGAACTTTCCCACGAACTTATCAAACTTACTGTCATATAGTAACACTAGATCATTTACTGTCAAGGTGCACAACTTAATATGTCGATCGTGCTAGGACTTTTCACGCTGCTTTTGTACCTGTTGATGGAATCCAGCCAAAAACCATTCTTCCTCGAGTTCCTCCAACTACATGAGCCTCTCCTCCAGGGCTCTGTGGTCCGTCATACCTATGAGTGTTGCTATGCACAGACTAGACATAATATACTCCATTGGCATCACGACTTCCACTCCATATACCAACCGGAAAGGTGTCTGTCTCGTCAGTTTCTTGCAGGTTACCATATAAGCCCATAATACTGCAGGTACTCACAGGTCCCAATCACTTTGCAGCACATTGCATATTTTAGTCAGTGCAATCTCCAGTATTTTGTTAAATGCTTCAACTGTCCCATTGCCTTGTGGGTGATACAGTGTGATTTTCTAATGATACACCTGAAACTCTTCTGTTAGCACGCTGATTGTTTTGTTCAGGAAATGTGTACTGCAATCTCTCATGAAGATCTTCAGACTTCCAAATCTTGTCAATACATGTTCAAACAAAAACTTCGCAGTCATGGCAGCCATGAAATATTTTACTAGTTGCGCTTCTACCCAACGAGTCAGGTACTCTATCACAGTGATAATGTATCATGTGCCCATCTTTCCCTGAGGTTTGATAGGTCCTACAAATTCGATCACCCTCTTTTCAAAGCGTTGCAACGTCATTTGTGGATTCAAAGGCATCTCGCCCCTCTGTGATGGTTTACTTGTTCTTTGACATACATCACAGGCCTTGCAGTGTGATTTTGAATCCTGATGAAGGGTTGGCCACCACAACCCTGCGCGGAGAATCTTTTGCGCGGTCACTCACCCTGCATAATGCCCTCCCACAGTGGCCCCATGCACTTCCATGAGGATATGACTTCAATCAAATTCAGGTACATACCTTCACAGTATCTCATCATTGCCCATCTTATATAGATGCCCCGCGATGACAGAAAAATCTATCACGCGCACAACCAGTTCCTTCTTTTGTTGGACGGAGTATTCTTTCGGTGTAGTTCCAGTAGTGAGAAAGTGGATTATGTCTTAAAATTTTCCATCCGCTATGCACATAGTAAAAATATGTGTGTCAGGTAATCCTTCCTCTAGACTAGTACATTCCTCTCCTGTCTCAATGCGTGACAAGTGATCCAGTCCCGTGTTTAGGTGCCCAGGCTTCACAATGACCTAAAAATCACATTCTTGGAACAATAGAAGCCATTTGAATATGCGTCCCCCCAACATAGGCTTATTGACCAAGTATTTCAGCACGAAATGATTTGTATACATATTGAAGTGTCCCCCTAGCAAATAGTTCCAGTATTTTTGGAGCGCGTACACAATAGCCAATCCCTCGCATTTAGTTGTGGAATAGTTCTTTTCTACTTTAGACAACCTACAACTTGCGAATGTGATAGGGTGATCTAAGCCTCTCCACCCTCCTGTGTTAGTACCGCTCCCAGTGCTATACACAACACATCAACATGGACATGAAACTCCTCGTCCCATTTCAGGAAGACTAGAATCGGTGCAGAGGCCATTTTTTCTTCTAGTACATCCAGGTTTTTCTTGCGGTCATCGTTCCAACAGAACGCGACATCTTTTTTCAACAACTTCTCCATCGAGATTTTGATGAACTTCCTGTAGTACCCTATATGTCCTAGGGTAAACCACAGCTGTTTGACATTTTGCGGTGGTTCCAAATTCAGAATCACTGCAATTTTCGCATGGTCTATCATCAGTCCTTGTTTCCAAACCACATGTCCCAACAGGATTCCAAAGGGAACAAGGAACATACACTTCTTGAGGTTCAACATGATTTGGTGTCTTTAGCAGGTATCCAGCATTAAGAGTAAGCTCGCTACATGGTTCTTAACCAATCCAAATACATTCCAATCATCCAGATAAACCTCTAGGAACTTGTGGATGTATTCCTTGAATGTTGCAACAACTATGCGCGAAACGATGGTTGGTGCATTCTTCAATCTAAACGGAATAACAGTGTATTGAAAGTAGCCCCATTCAATCATGAAGGTTGCCTTACTCCTAACTTCTGGCGCGATTCTGATCTGGTGGTACCCTGAGAATCCGTCAGTGAAAGAATATGCTTCCTACCCATCGAGATTTGCCAATACTTCATCTGTGAACAGAGTTGGGAATGGGTCATGCACACATGCGTCATTCAATTTTCTAAGGTCCACGCATATTCTTATCTTTCCCTTCTTCTTCTTTTCCTACACTACCATAGGGCTTACCCAATCGGATTCTTTCACTGGCTCAATAATTCCAGCTGCAAGCATCTTGTCTAGTTCTATGCGAACCTTCTCCTTGTACTTCAGATTTAAGCAATAAGGCCTCTTCTTAACTGGCTTCACGTCGGGCTTTAATGTGATCGACATCATTCCTAAATATCTGATGATTCATTTTAAGTCTGTGATCTTGGTCGGGAATATGTCCTTGTACTCATGGAGTAACCCAGCGACCTTATCCACCACCACATCATCCCAGTAGTTGTCGAGCATTGTATACTTAGGTTCGACTTCCGTATCAATGTTCACCTGCTTTGTCTTTACCAGTGTGTTTATGTCAGGGTCTTCAATCATGGGGCCTTATACCTCGCGATAGCCTTCAATCTCTAGAATGTTAACTTTTCGCAGATCCTCGTCATCTTCTTCATTATTTACATTATAACACTCCAGCATGCAGCTTAGCTGAGTAGCCCATTCAGGCTGAATCAATTCTATTGGCTGCTGGGGTATCTTAAAGATAACTTCTTTTACTGCTTGTAGTGCATCATCAACAATGTCCCACCAACGATCCTCAAACTTGAAGGTTAACATGAACCCTTCGCGCAAGATATCCCATTCACTCGTTCCATGGTGGAGCTCTGTCTCTATATACTAGTTCATGGGTATAATATCTAGGGTATGACAAAATAGGTGCACCCACTCAGGTTGTGGCTCCTCCCCATAGACCCTTGTCCACTAGGGGAGGTGCACACATGGATCATCCCATCCGTCATACTTGTTTGTTAGACACTTCTGAGGTTTCCCAAAATGTATGCGAACCATTCTCCTGCATTCGCGCCAGTTCTCAAAGATTCCTTGGTGCGTACCCCACCACCTCGCGGGTGTAGCACATAGTACCCATTTCAAAGCCTCGAAATGTTGTTTTTCTGATACCTCTCTTTCGAATCTATTCAGGAATGCATCTACCTCTCTTAACCCATCATACATAGGCAGATCCCTTACTTTCGTTGATACACAATGCAATTATCTTGTCATCATGTTGCGATTCAGCTTGGTTGCCTCTTGTAATCGGTTCTACCATCACTCTATCTCTTCATCCGAATCCAATGTACAGGAGATTTCATGCTCCCATGAGATTCATCCATCCGCGGTAGGATTTACCCAGTCTTGCTCTTGCGTGGTTATCTTGTAGATGTAGTCTAGGTTGTCATCACTTTCATAGTCACCAACTGGATCAGTATAGTGCGATCCTTCTACAGGGTCCAAAGGTATGACTATGCATAGAGACTTTTTCTCAAAAATCATCTTGCGCTTCTTCATATTTATCAGCCCATTCATGTCAGTGGTCCAATATATTCCTAATAGCATGGGGTAGGGATTGTTGTCATCAACAATCTCTATCACTTCAAAGTCTGCTAGCACACTTGCTCCTTCAATATCGACAATGATTCCCTCCAATCTCCCCATAAGTATGATCTTTTTTTGGTTCACCATTCTGTAGGTTTTAACCCCGTACAAAAATTACCTGCATACAAATTCTAAAACACATAAAATAAACAATGCGAGAGCATAACACATAAAACACATATACATAGAGATTTTCCCCTGGATCC